>LHUT01004133.1:0-14610 GCA_001412135.1 Silene latifolia subsp. alba
TAATTAACTTATTAACATGTGCTCTTAACATGTGCCCTAAGAGCACATGTTAGAAAAACCCTTATAGGAAACATATTTTATCCCAAAAATACAAATTTCCCTTCAACCCATTATTTTCTTTCTTTTCTTATGAAATAATGACGGGTCAAGTACATATTAAATTAAATTTACCACACTTGTTGTCTAGAAAATACCAAAAAAATTGTTTTACTACCATTAAGCAAGTACTATTTGACCCTGAATATTACCGTTTTAAGCAAGATTAAGGGTAAGATTATTGGTAGTCTTGAGACAAGACTTTGGTAAATCTTAAGACAAGACTCATCCAAGACTACCAATAATCTACCAAAGTTTTAACAAAGTCTTAAGTTGAGTCTTGGAAATCCAAGACTCAATTTAAGACTTTGGGTGAGTCTTGACCCCACCTTGAAAGAAAACTATCCAATGAGTGGTTTTCATGTCATTTCTTTTTTGTAAAAAAAAGTAAAGTGAAAAAGTAGAATTTGAGGTGAGTCTGATGGATAATCTATAATGTCTGAAGTGAGTCTGAGGCGAATCTGAACAATAAAGAAATAATAAAAATTAGTAGAAATTTGACGTGGCAGAGTTTTAAAACTTGGGATGGTCTTACTGATAATCTCAGGCTTAGTAAAAAATGACTAGGATCCAGCGAGTTCCGTAGTAAAGTAATCCAACTTGGTAGTTGGTACAGTCATATCCACTTGGGACTTGGGAGAATGGGAGGGTATGACTTTGGTACTTGAGGGAATCGAGTTCCTCTTCCTACTAGTACTATAAAACCAGCCGTTTCTGGAACCCTCTAAACTTCCGCTTATTTAATCTCAACACTGCATGCAAATTGCAATTTCACCTACAACTCATTTCAAAACAGTAGTAACGTTTCATCATCCTCTTGTTTCTTCTCTCAGTCTTTCTAGATCTACTGTATTTCAGATTTTCAGGTGCCTCTATCTTCCCTGTTTTACTCTTAATTATTAATCTTGCATAGTAATTTAATCACCACTTTTGATCACTTGTTTTACCAATCAATTTTTTGTTGTTGTTTATGCATGAATGTTGATAATTTTTGATAAATCAATGATGGGTGCTTTTGATAGATGAACAAAAAGTTTGGAAAAATTGAAAGTTTCAATCCTTTTTTTAATGTTACTGAAAATTTGTAGAGTTTATTTTGTTTCGTATACGGTATATCTACGTTTTTAGTTGTCTATGGGATTATAGCCATGTTTGTGATTTGTCAATGAACAAAAAGTTTGGTGAAATGAAAATTTGGATTTTTTAATTTTGTACTTTGATTATTTGATTGTATGTAGTGTTAATTTTGTACTGTGTACATAATTTGTTTGATCCCGTCGACTGCTCTAGTGGTCTAATTAGTTTTGTGTGAGACGGTTTTATATTAATTTAAAAATCGCTATCAGTTTTGATTTATGTGTTATGACGATGTTCTTTGGTCAGGTAGTTCAAATTACAGTTTATGGCTATAGAACCCACCATCGAAAATGTCTCAACAGAGCTGATCCGCGACTTGCTCATTTCAATTTCCGAAACTACCCCTGAAAAACTCATCGCTTCGAAATCATTTCTCGAAAATCCAGTCGGTTTTAATGAGGCAGCGGTGAACAACAAAGATAACTCTGAAGCGTGGAGGTCCGAGATTATATCAATCGCTAACGTTCCATCACCAGAAGAGATTACGCTCTCGTCCACTGGCATGCAGAAAGCTTGATGATGAAGGCGTGAAGCCATTTAATTTGTATGTTAGTTATGAGCGAAAGAGATGAACTCATGTACTAATACATGCAATTTGTTTAATGTTTTTAGCTCAAAGTAACTTCCATTCAACAAATTGCAGTGATTCAAAGCTAGAAAAGTGTATGGTGTATGTATGGTTTAAATTGTTAAATGTATGAAGTTTCTTTTAGCGGCCATCAACCCAAATTGCATACTCCCTGTCCCCTAATCATTTGTTTGCGCCATTTAATTAAAATACGTCTTACAGAGAAAGACAAACAAATGAATGAGACAAAGAGAGAGAGTATATTGGATCTCTCCAACTCCTATCAACGTAACAAAGAGAGCAATTTACTGGAGCATCGTCCGACACAAATTTGAATTTAATCACCCCTATAAATTGCTTTTCTCGTTCTCATGGGCATAATCAGTTAATAAAAACAAGTTAAATGGGTCGTTTGCTTGGTTTTAGATTAGTTTATTTCAATCGAGTTAGTTTAGTAATAGTTATATATATTCTGGATCAGTCAAGCAGGCCATCTCGAGTTTCAACTATGTTCTTGTGATTATGACTTTTAATGTATATTTTCAATTATTAGTCATTTTCGGTCATTTTAACCACTTATTTAGGACAAGTCATTTTCTATGTTGCTTAAATTCAAGTCGAGTCTAATAAGCTAGATCAAATTAATTAAGTTAGTTTAAAACGGCTCTTACACTGGCTTAACGTAGATGTGAAAATAAAAGGAGGTTATGAAAGTTGTTAAGTTAGGACGATCATTGGCTTAACGTAGATGTGAAAAAGGAGGTTATGAAAGTTGATAAGTTAGAACGACCTTAAGCTAGATAAACTGTTATGTAATAATAATCGCCATTTCTGGTCAAATTTAATTTGGATTTCGGGTCAGCCTTATTGAATCCGCTAAACCCAAACTACAAAATAAAAGTAGATATATAAATGAAAAAAAAAAAGAGCAAGCATAAGTAGCTTCCACTTACTTAGAACAGAAGAGACTGCTCCTAGTAATGGGAAGAAAGCCAGCTGCAGGTTCTTCCTCAGCTGATCTCAATTCAACAATCTGTGGTAAATCCCTTTATTTATCTCTTCTTCTTTTTACCTTTCCCCTTAATTTACCATCTTTTATTCACTGGGTAGTTTGCATTTTGCAAATCCACATACTCTGCATTTATATTAAATATTGTTTGGGTTATTTATCTTAATTGTTTAGTAAATCTTTGACAATTTGGTGTCATATTGTTTATTTAAAACTACTATTCTTAATTGGTTTCATCTGATTAACTTAAGTTTTAGCGTATTATTGTTTTGCATGGTGGCTAAACAATGATCAACTTGTCTAGAATAATCAGTTTTGGTAAACTGATTCTGGAAATATTATTCTAATCTACCCTGTCTTATCATTTGTTTACGTTTAATTAAAATACAAATCACAAATAATAAAAGAAGGTAAATAAATGATTGGGACGTAGGGAGTAATTAATCTAGTTTCCCCCTTGAAGAATAATATGTCACCAATTCATGGTGGTTTTATTAAGGAATTAGGATACTCTTAATTAAACTCCCATTTTGTAAAGGTGAAGTAAGATTGTACCAAAAAAAATAAAAATAAAGGTGAAGTAAGTGCATTGGATGCACGAGAGTATGAGACCTAATGTTGAATCTTTTAATGGAAAATACTTTGGGTCGACTGTCTACGTACTCCCGGAAGACACAAGTATTTTTCTCTATTAACTTACCCCATGAATTCTTGTGTGTTTTTTTTTATTGATTATGTTTGGTGTTTTTTTTTTTTTTTCATATCCGCTAAATTGGTTGGCATTGGAATTTGGAATATGACGGAATAAAACAAAATGTTCATTAAAATGTACTCCTATACGGCTATACCCCCTTCTACATTGTGTAGTAGCACAAGTCATGAAGTCAATGTGATTTTCAACGCAATTTTTCTTATGGGTCATCTTAAAACATTATCTCCGGTTTTTCAACACAAGTCTAAAATGGTGTTATATCTGACCCTCTTGATCCCTCATCCCTCCACGGCTCCACGGGCAAGAGCCTTTGATGTTTTGTTATAATGTTGCTTTTGTTGTTACTCCGTAATTAACTGTAGAATTTGATAGCTTAATGATAGCTCTAAGTGAAATTGAATGCTCAGTAGTCAGTACGCAATCGTTCTCAGTAATGTTTACAATTCTTATACTCCTTAGTAAGCTTGAATAACTCATAAGAAAAGGACATGGTGTTCTATCCAGATATTTTCGGAGATTACGTATCCAAGCATCGCTCATGTTGGCTTCATATAGTCGCAAACCATTACCGTTGCAAAAAGAATATAACTTGGGAAGAGATTGAGAGGATAAAGAAAAGATATCGGCACACAGCTCCTTGTTTTTATCGAACTCTTCCTCATGGAGTTCGTCATATGAGGGAGCATTCACCTAATGAAAGTTCCAACTGGATGGATAACCATGCTATAATCACCGGTGGCGAGGGAAATAGAATGGATACTCAGAAATTCCAATGTTACATTAAGTAAGATATTAGTCATTCCAACCTATACTGGCTTTTCCTTAAACTCTTTCGTTCGCTTTTGTAATTAAGTTATTAATCTAAATCTATTTCTCAACTTTTCAGGAGCCTGTGGAAAAATTTCTCTGAAGAAAAGAGAGCGGCATTTGCTCACCTTGACAGCTTGTGGTTCACATTGTATCTAGACCCGTCAACGAGACCTACAGTTCTAACCTTGATCAAACAGAAGTGCATCTTCTCTAAGAAGTATGTATTTGTTCCCATCGTCTACTGGTAGGTATTGATCCGCTTCTCCATTAATAGTAACAATTAGCTGTATATAATATATTCTCCTGAATTCCAATTTGATTTCTCGGCATTATTTGAATTAGGGGTCACTGGCGCCTTCTGATACTCGTCCATTTCGGTGAGACTAGAGACTCGGAAAGTAGAGCACCGTGCATGTTGCTTCTCGATTCTCTTCAGAATAAAGATACCAAGAGACTTGAGCTAGAGATAAGAAAGTACAGAGTATTATCTTTGACTTCTATGATTTCATGCTACGGAGTTCCCAATATTGTCATCTTTACTGTTTTCTTCGGTTTTTTGTAGGTTTGTTGTGGATATATTTAAATCAGAGGGTAGAACAGAAGGCAAGAAAGCGATCTCGCAAATTCCTTTCCTAGTCCCAAAGGTAAGTCTCCTTGAAATTGTGGAATATGCCAATCAGCTCTCTGAAAGCCCAAAAAACGGATAATGGATACAGAGTATCTCAAGGAATTTGGTAATATCTACTGAGTAGTATACTATAAACTTGTCAGACTCGAACAAAGCATCGAGACTTGAATAGTATTCGTAAAGTACGGGACACATAGACGGTGGGATAATAACCTAAATGCTTTTCATCCTATTTAAAGGATCATGAATAGATTGTATACCATGACATACAGTCTTGAAATGAAATACTTGACACGAGACTCTGGTTTACGCTTTGATCTTGTACTAATTCTTAGGAGAACTGCTACCCTCTTATTTCAGCTATGAAAGAGGATTTTTCTTCTCTTCGTTTAGACAACGGGGTGGGGTAGAAGATTTTCAAACGTATACCTGCCTTTTGATACCTAGGGTCGCAATTGAGTACATGTCTGGCTTTGACATTAAATGGTGGATGTTCAGGTGCCTCAAGGAAGGGACTCGGAAGAAAGTGGCAGTTATGTTCTCTACTTCATCAACTTATTCATGAAGTCTGCTCCAAACAACTTCAGTATTACTAAGGGTTACCCCTATTTCGTGCGTACTCTCAACTTGACTCTGCAACTAACTTTTTACCCAATCTTTCTACCATTATATCACGCATCTCTTTCCTGTTAATTTTGAGGTGACAAATTTTGTTTTTCTCCTACTGTAGATGGTACAAAACTGGTTTGGCCCCGATAAATTAGTGTTGTTCCTCAAAAAGCTTGAGAAGAAACTAGCCAGGAAGCCAGAGATGACATATACTGGCACCTCTCGCTATAAGCCTCGAGGAAAGGATGAAGTATAACCAAGATCAGGCCAACTGCTTAACTAAATTTTTTGTAGACATCAGGTGCATAGACAGAAGCATTTTAGTGGGTTAATATGTAAATTAGTAGGTGATGGCAAATTGTGGGATACACTTGTTCAAGTGCTTAATGTGCTGTTTTTTTTTTTTTTTTGGCGCTTCGGCATCTGAAACCGTGGTATGTAAAGGTTGTACAGAACCTACTCAAAATGCAAATGAATAGCATTATAGCAACTATGCTAGTTTCAGCCTTCGGGCTTACTTTTATAGTGACTACGACTTTCAAGTTTCAACCCATTCTTTGGTTTCCACTTTCAAGTACTACTCGGGATTTGGATTCAAAACCCGGCGACATTAGAACAGTGGCTACTGTCCTTGAAGCTCCCTTGACCCGAAAAAAAATTGGGTACTTTAATGATATCCAGAGTTGCAATTTAAAAAATTCTGCTCAATTTATCTTGACTACTACTGATATATTATCATCTTAGGCGGGAGAAAGGCAAACTCAAGTCGGTACATAAATTTGTGGAACGAAAATAGGTAATTTCACATTAACAAAAATGCATAATGTTATTTACACAGTACAGTCGAAGCGTGCCTACATCTGCCTTGTGACATCTCTCTATGAAACAAATGGTAAGAGTATGAGAGATCCTATTCACCTAGACTAGTTGATGATTAACAGGACGTTCATTGCAAGGCTTACCAAATTCCGATCACAATTAGTTGAGAAATAAGCTACTCGAACCAGGAATCTTGATTTGGCCCTTCAACAGATTTCCGGGAAGTCCAATGCTTTTCTCACGCGATGTATTCCCTGCAGTCTCGACAGCTCGCGAAGCTTGTAGAGACATCTCGGCATGAAGCTGGAGACATGCCATGGCCGTCTATAATATCAAAAGCATTTCAGTTAGAAGACATGAGAAAGGAAATAATATGCACGATGCCTCTTGAAAGTTTTCAACATATGAACATAAAATTATCATGGACATAAATTACCGTGCAGCACTCTCTATCAGTGTCGGATTCAGCTATCTGAAGTGCCCAAGTACGGATCCAGTCGAGGCCTCTTGAAATGTCCTGATTTCCTTCAAGTAGGGCGGATGCTATAAATGATGGGTGAAGTGAATTTACAATGCATGATGCAGCAAAGAGGGCTGCTCTTCTAACATATGCTTCCTTGTGGTGGCAGACACCCCTGCATGTGAATACAACTATCATCATCACTATTCATCAATTAGATCTAGGGAAAAAAACCTCAATGATGGGCTGTGGTTTAACTTAGATCTCGTTAAACTAACCCATCCACATAAGTCCACTTGAGACCCAAATTACGAACAAAAGCAAGCCTGGATATGATCCGAAATCTTAAGGGGGATATGTTACTGAACAGTATATATCGTCATTAAATTTCACCATTTCAGATATCAGTACCAGAGTTTCACTTTTCATCGGAAGACATGTTATGGATTGGTCATTGGCATAACCAGTCCCTCTCTACTTCTGATGCTCCATCACATCCTTGCTCGATATGAACTTAATAAAAGAGGGAAGACTTTTTAATGGTAGCAGTAAATGGGGAAAAATATTGAATACCTCGAGCTTAGCATATCAAGAAGAGGGGGAGCCAAAGCAGATGCTTCAGGATGCAAAGCCGTACATCTCATACAAACTCCAAGCATATAAATGAGTTTCCCTAGGACAATGAAATCCCTTCCAAGCAAATCAACACCATGACTTTTCTTATCGAACCCTTGCATGGCCGGAAGCATAAATGCTGCTGCGTAAAGAGGAAACTTGTTGCAAGACCAGTCGCCCTCACTGGGACCCACATTTTCTGGTGTGCGGCCCCAACGCCGTGTTTTTCCTTTCCTGATTTGACCCGCCTTTAACGGAAGTTCTCTTTCAAACGAGTAAGTCATATTAAGCGGAGTTTTTGTATCCGGGATCTCTTTCCAGGTCCCGGCTCCAGAAGGGCCTTTGTGGCTAGGCAAAAACCAAGCTTCGGGTTCTTCTGAGATTGATATAAGAGGTCTTGACGGCTTTTTCTGAACTATAGTTTTAGTGTTTGCAAGCTCCTGAGCTGCCTCTGTCATGGCATCAAGTATCATTATTCGTTGGCTCACATCCAAATGCGGCGAGTATAGAAGCTTGTTTATAGCATTTAGAGATTCAAAGGGACACATCACAAGCAAAGCAACTAGCGCCTTCTGCCTCTTTTCTTCAGCTGACTCTTCCTCTCCTTCCACCGCTATATCGGCACAACGAGCTTGTATGAGCGTTCTTACTAGATCACTGGCTACATGTCTTAGTTCATCAGGCGATGCTCGTACGAATTTTTCAGCAACATCAAGAGCTCTTTCAACCTGCATAACATTTTAGGGTGCTTTATTCACTTCTGAAATCCTAAATAATAGTTTTATAACTTTATATCTCGCCCTAAAAATTTTTACAACAAGCACCAGCTTTAAGAGTTGCAATAGAAATGCTTTATCACAAGAGAGCGAGATGTACTTATATCTTAAAAGACCTCTTTTGCAGGAATTACATCAAAAGAGAAAAGTCAGATTTGTAACTACCATATGTAGAGAAAAAGTTTTAGGTCCCTGTTAATATCAGGCTATGTATGCTATTAATTTTAAACAAAATCTAAGTTAAATTACACTGGCTTTCTCCCTTCCTTGTTAATCCATAACCCTACTCATCGCCCCCTTTTCTCGTAATCACTGCCCAATAGAAAGCTACATCTAGGGAGGTAAAAACCAAATGCAGTCTTACTCCCATCAGACTGACACACTTCAACAACAACATGGTTTGGGGTCGGCTAAAATGAATCATCATCTGAATCAGTTTAGGCTTAAATCCACCAATATGGCTATGAGTAAATAAACAAAGTAAAAGAAAATAGAATAAAGACAAACGAAACAAGTGCATTGTAAAAATAAAGCAAAGCAAGAAAAATGTGAAAACCGAAATTGAGGTTTGTAAAATAATAGGATTAAGAAAAAAGAAAAAAAAAAAAAAGAGAAATATATTTGTGACACACTTCTTAGGAAAAAAAGAAAGATTCAAAAAAGTCAAAGATGGCTAATTTGTGAGTTGTGACGTACGGTCTAGACAACGATCAACATTGTCAGGTCAAGGTCCAGAAGTACCTCTACATGCTCAAAATAAAAATATATTTCAAGACAGATACACTAAGATGAGGAGGATAGACTTACTCCATCAGGGTCACCTGTTTTACGAAGTGCTCCAACAATATCCACCAACTGCGATATTTTCTTCTTGAGATCAGTGTCATCATCAGTCAAGTCGTAAGGCTGTAAAGATGACTCACTGGATCCTTCAGAATCTTCACTTGAGCAGTCATCCTCCTCTTCACTAAAAAGCAGCTCACTGTTAAATGTTATTTGATCCACCTCATTAGAATCAACAGATTTGTATTTCGAAGATCTTTTCTTTGAGGTATTCACTTTGTTTCCTCTTATTCTGGTATCACCATGATCTGGTTCTAATTTCTGCTCCAAAATAGAAGACGGAGTGGCAATCTCTTGACTCTCGGAATTTTGATTTGTATCCTTTGAGGTGGCCAATCCAAACTCCCAGTCCAAATCTTCCTCTGTGAAGCTATCGTCAAGGAAGAGAGGATTTTTTGGGTCAATTATCTTTGAAAAAACAAGGGCAATACTGCACGCCATTTTCCTGACCAAATCATCAGGGTTTTCCAGTCTACCTGTCGAAAGAATGAGTGTATTTTACAGTCAGGGTTTTCAGTTAAAAATTTACGTCCCTAGTAAATTTAAAAAAGGATCGAAGATACTACAGCTAACTCCTTCAAGTATTGAGCGCATAACATCCTTGGCCGAATCCAGCTCTTCTCTTGACATGGTTTCAAGCATTAGGCCTGCAGCTGCTGTTATATCTGAATCTCAAGTCACGGAATCAAACAAACTACAAAACATCAAGCTGAAGAGAAAAGTACAGACATATAAAAACAATTGTAACACTCAAATGTCCTAACTCTTATAATTCTATTATTATTGTTCTGTTCTTGTTTACAGCAGAAATTCCACAATAAAATACCAAAATAGTGGATGAACTATGACCTTAATAACACTGAGGGCCTCACAAGCAAACAAATTTTATATTATATTGAAAGTTTGATACCAAATAATCAGAGGTAAGGGCATTAAGGCTGGGTCGATCTGACTACCCATACAGCCATATCTCGCCGAGGTGGTAGCCTTTCAAGACGCATCAGGTAATGTTGTTGAAAGTTGAAACCCAGTATAAAATTGAATAAGATTTCTTTGGTACATTGAAAGATATGATAAAGTTTGAGGTTTGGAAACCTTGGTCTAATAAACTCGTTTTCATGTAGGATACAGTTGAATAAGAGCCTATAACAGGTCCACCAGAAGAAACTCTTAAAGAGAAATAAAGAACTACAGTAAGAAGGATACGAACTTGCTGCTCTAAAGGAGCTGATTGAACAAAATCTCGTTTGGACCACACCACCACAACACGTTGGATTGTCTCCAACAACAATTGCTTGTTTTCACCTTTCTTCAACTTGCCATCATCAGGAGGGCAACCAAAAACAGAAAATTGAAGCATCCATCTCAAACAACAGAGAGGAAATACTTTCAGGAGTATAAATTTCTCGATAAACAAAAACCTGTGAAAAAAACAGATAAAACCACATGAAACCTTGGTAAATCAACTCATTCACCGAAAGATGCATATTCACTCTTAGAAACAAAATTCACTAAAGTGGCTGCGCTTCAGTCTATTGTGAAGTAGCCGTCCTTTGATGCCTTTGGCGCCATTTTCATAGCATACCCGTGTTGGACACTCGACACTTGAACATGGGTAGGACACTTGGAGATTTCATTTTAGACCAAAAAGAAGTTTTTTTTTTCATGAAATAGCCAAATCCGACACTCAGACACGCACGACAAACGCACCCGTGTAGAATGCTTCTAACCGAGTCCGAGCGAAATAGCTTTCAGAAACAGCCTCTTTGTGTTGCTGACACAAGGGTAGAGTGCGGGGTAGAGTGCGTGCATCCATAATGCTTACAGATAACATTGATCAAACAAAACAAATAAATGACAGGTGTGGAGAAATCAATACTTGACAGCATCAGAAATTCGCACCTAACTGTCATTTGCAATTTCATTGACCGTTGAAACAAAATCCATAGAACCCAATATGCTTCTACATCACTTGCACGTTCAGCCACTAGCTGGCGTAAGATCTGCTCAGCCATTCTTTCCACAACATATGCATCTTTGATGATTTCTATCATCAGAAACCAGAATTTAAAACCGGAGTCTAACATGAAATCACCCTCGAGGTTAGTGTCTGTATGTGATGAAAGAAAGCTCCGTACACGTCTAAGAATATGAGGTATCAATTCACTTAGTAGCAAATCTGCAGTAAAGATGCAAATCAGCATTAACAACCGGCCTTCTTGATTGGAAGATACTCAGCAGAGACAGCACCCCGCCACCCACACAACTGTATCATGCATAGGCTTTTACACTGCGTAGCCGCATTTAAGACAGCAGATGCATTGAGATATATGCTGAAGGAAATAGATCATATTGCATTTAGGTTTCTCATACCTTAAATTATTTCAAGCAAGCTAACAATAACATTACCCATGATGAAAATTGTGTTGAAAATGGTACCAAATGACCTCTGCTTCATAGTAAGAAGAAGCACAGCAGAGTAGCCAAGATATTTTAATTTATTCTTATCATAACATAGCACCAAAGACTAGAACCAAATAAAGTGAGTCTTTGGCTCCATTGAATATGGAAACACCATTCAAGCTCACACCCATAAGAGAGGGTAATAAAAGGCAAAACATGACACTTGAAAATATACTAGAATAAGAGAGCAGAATACGGGAAAAACGTGACACATATAAAAACAGAATGAACGGACTGGAACTAATTCAAGGGATGGGGTGAAGTACAAGTTTGAAAATATCGAGTAACACAGCCAGACGGCCCAGATGGTAAGATTGAACATTATTTCTCCACAAAGTCTAAGAGTTTCAGCCAACAATGCACCAATATGTGGGCACAAGGTAACAAAGATACCCTATCATAGATATTTGCCTTACCAGTTGACCCACGTCGACAAATTCGAGTAAACATTTCTCCAACAAACTGAAAGGTGGCATCCGCAACAGTGCTAGTAGATAAGGAGTATCCACCAAATGCCTTCAAGCTTTTCTCTTCGGCTCCAGCCAGAAGCTGAGTTGTGATATTCTTGAAAAAATAACTGGTAATCTTTGTAAAGGATAAATATACATAGACAATCTAGGAACACTAGACTTATTACTACTGGAAAATATCCTCAATTAGATAAGAATTGACCAAAGTTGGTCAATTCTATTACGTTGAGCTGTCAATCACCATTCAAAGGTATTTAAAAACACTCAAACCAGCGATTTTGAGCTTCAACATTTATGAGCTGAAAGTAGTTCAATTGGCTAATTGGAGATCGGAAAGGATACTGAGGTGAAAGAGATTTTGGTGCTCCACGGCGGGCTTTGTCAGGGACAGATGCAACAAGCTGAGCCACTCTAGACACTGTCAGCTTAACTACAGATTGTGAGTTTTCTTCAGATTCACTGTTAACACTAAGATCTCTGGCAATCTGAATAACACCTTCGTTTTCTAACAAGCAGATTACAATTAATCTGCGGATATCAGAAGCATTGTTGTAAACAACACAGAAAAGAAATCACCTTTTGCGAACCTTATTAGAAACAAACCAAGCAAAAATCAAACTAGAAATCACCTTTCAGCATTCGATCTAACTATTTTGGCATTGTGGTCTAGACAGGGGATCACAGCCTGAACAACCTCAGTAGAAAGACCCTTCACGAAAAATACATCATAAACAAGATTCTGTGCTGTATTTGGTAAGCGAGGCAGCCAGTTGGAGGCAACATCTGCAGGAAAGGAAGTACAGATGATCATTTTATCTTGATATAAGTTAACTGTGTTGGCAGTTAATAATATAAATGAACTCAAGCATCCTTTAAACATTATAGTATAACTATAGTTGAGACAATAAATCAGAGCTACAGACGACTCGCCACCCAAAAGAGATACTACACATGCTATATTGGCATATTGCACCCACATACACACAACATCCCACACCGCGGCCAAAATAAATAAAAAATAAAAAAAATCCACGCCCTTCCCAGAGAAACAAAAGAGAAAATTAGTTGAAATATCGTGCTACGTTCATGGTTTATACCATGAATCTGAAACATCTATGGTTTCACCCAACCCTCCCTAGGCAGCACAATCCATAAATGACAATCTAAATGTAAAATGCATGCATATAATTTCCTGCGTCAACGACGTTCACTTATAGCATCCATTCTCAATAGCACATTTCTTAGCCACATTACCTTTCTTACTTTCTAGCATGTAAATTTTATATTGTCATTAGAAACTCTATCATTAATTCATCATCCCATACAATCTAACCAAAAACATCAAGTCAGCTACGTAAGGAACTTTGTTGTCGATTTATGAGGAAAAAAATTATACCATAAATCAAAAACCGAGCTAACGTAGGAAATGCAACCCCTCGATAGAATCCTTCCCAAAGCTGATCCCTCTGCTCACTATCAGAAAGAACTTCTTCTGTCTTGAGCTGAAAACACCAATTCAAAACGCCTCACACGTCAACCAAAGATATCGAAAATCAACAAGAATACCTTATACTCTACTCCTTCCAACCTACAATAACCATTGAAGCTTCCAACAAATCATTACCCTCTAAAGTATGACATTCCTAAGCTTAAAAGTCGTCTCCTTTCCATTACTATCAACTGTTAGCTCAAATTGCCCATATATCGTTTTCCGAAAATATACAGAATCCGGGTTTAGATACAATTTCCTAATGACATTAGCTTATTTTAAACTGAAAACATTACAAGAACAATTACCTGGTCCTTATATTGATCTGATATCACCTCTGTCAATTCAGTGAACATATAAACATTAGCGAACAATAAATTGATTTTTCTTTTTAAAAATTGAATCAATTGTAAGACATTAAAGGTAAATTAAAATTAAGAAATGGGATTAGCATAAAAGTGACAAAACTATAGCATAATCACATAAAGTTCCAGCTTAAAACGTGTCGGAACCAGTATCTATATTTAGGGGCGGAGAATTTCAGTGGGGGCAAACTAGTTATGCAATACAGTAAAACTAGAAAACAAAAAAAATCGAAACTTTAAACTAAAAATTTAAAATTTTTCATTGTTCAGAGGGCGGGGCGAGCGCCCCTTTAGTTCCGCCACTGAAAAATCACCAAAATTGCTGAATAAAAAAAAATTAATGGAAAAATGGGGAGTTGTGAAGAAGAATTACCAGATAAAGAAGAGGTATCAATAGGGAAGAGGAGGGAAGCAAGGGAGTAAAGGGATAAAACGACGTCGTCGACGCATTGAGCAGAATTAATGGCGGAAATGGCGTCGGAGACTTTTTCAAGGAGTTGGGGCTCCATTTCACTCTTCTTCTTCTTCTTTACTTCCGCCATTATTTCTCTTTGTTAAAATTCTGGGAAGGTTTTATAGTTTTTGATTATTGGTGTGGGTAGAGTTTTTGTTAGTTGAATTCGGATTTTTTCTAACGTGTGCCCTTGGAGCGTATATTAGGAGGCTAAGGCCCTATTCTTTCTGGCTTAATTTCAACTCACTTCAGTTCAGCTCAGCTCTATTCAGTTCAGTTCAGCTCAG
>LHUT01004135.1:4272-14541 GCA_001412135.1 Silene latifolia subsp. alba
ACAAATCCTGCTCCGGAATTACACGCGGAACAATTTTAATAATATCCAATGTGTACATTAATTATATTTAAATATTTATAAAAATTATGTTATTTTCAGAATTATTTTATTATTAAAGGTTACATAAAATAAAGTCATATAAAATTGACTTTTTAACCGTGTTTGAAATTTAATGTACTAAAAAGAATATTTTTTAAATTATTTTCTTAAACATAATATATAAATATTAATATTTTAATAGATATCTCGATTTATCTTTGAGCCAACGGGTTGACCTGTTCAGGTCGACCCTAAATGAATGGGTCATTCCGGGTTCGGGTCGAACAGGTTACCAGTTGAGATTCCCTGATCTTTACCATGAAAAAACGGGCGAGGTCAGAGTCGAAATTCGTCAGATTTATATCTCCGTCGATCATGTTTTAAACTCATAATTTATCATTTATTGAAATAATATTGGCATGAGAAATGTACACAGTAACCTCTCGAAATTCATCAGGTTTATAATTATAAAAATAACCCGTGAAATTTACGGGTTTTAAACTAGCAGTTGGTCTCCCTTGTGACGGGTTATCATTTGTGGCGGATATTTTGTGAGATAAAATGGTANNAGAGAGAGAAAAAGTGGGTACATTATGAGGTAAAATGGTATCCGTCATAAGCTTGTGACGGATATGTCATGTCTTCAGTGAGAATTTGTGTTAAACTAGTATAGATTATAAAATGATCCGCTTCGTCTTTTACTTATTTCAAACTTTCCCCTCTTTAAAGAATAAAGATCAGGCGGGTCTTCATTTTGAGATTTCTTCACCAGCATCTACCTTTCGCCTACGGAAATCACCATTGCTACCATCTTATAAACCTCAACCTCTTAGTTGCGGAAATTGTGGTTAGTTACTCTCTCCTTCGAATTCAATTTACTTTATTTTACTCAAAATCAGTCACATATTAACACAATGAATCCGGTATTTGATTCATTTACATCCACACTTCAGTGATTCCCCAAATCAAGCTCCATATTATAGCGTTTCAATTCCCGATACTGCTTGCGTACTGGGAACATATAAATTATTGTTTCGGAACATATATAATCCGCATATTGACGAGTTCCGAAACTTTGGTACCGATATTTGATGGGGCAATTTCATTTACGCCTTAAATAGTTGAAATTCTGGTTACGGACTTTCCTGAACACGATTTCTTTTATGTTCGTTCACCAACTGTTTGATGAATTGCCACTACTAAATACTTTATTGCTCTTTTGTATTGGGTCCAGCGATTTTTTTGAGCTGGTTTTCTTTGAAACTTTAAAGCGCATACGAAAGACTTAAGCTAACTATTGTGAATGAGAATGGGCATCTTGTGCATCAGGTTTAAATTAATGCTACTTGGTTACTTTATGTTGTTTGGATTTTAAGATGATGCTAATTTAGTGTAGTCTGACTAATGCATTTAGCTTTGTTTAAGTGCAAGCTTTACTTGAAGTTACTTCTGATCATTTACTTCAATAATTCACAAGTTGATAGATGATAACCCTTTTATTTAGTTCATTTAAATATCAACCAAATATGAAATGTTGGTTATCTCAGATGATTTGTTTGCTTTCAAGAGTGTTAGGATTAATGCGGACTCCAGTTTGCTTAGCTTGTACTTTAACTTTTAGATGAGCTTATTTCATGAAAAACTGAAGTCTAGAACTGTCACGTGCTGAATTGCCTAATGACTATTTTCGACCCTACCCATGGGCTGATGAAACTTGTTACCATCCATAGTCTGTTATTTACTAGGAGTATGTTTGTATGAGTGTCGGACTTTATTGATGTTGATTAGAGTTGACATTAACTCCGATATATGGTTTTTGTATCTTATTAGGGTCCACCCGTCCCCATTTTTGAATAAAAGAAAATGTAGTTTTGGTGAGTTGATTGTTGAATTTGTACATTCTCTGGCATTTGCAGTTCCCACTTCTTTGAATTCATCAGGATTTTGTGCCAGAAGCCATCCTTTATCATTGCTATTGTAGGTGGCTATCTCGCGAAGGACTTGTTTGTTTCGGATTATCTATAATTATCAGAGTGCCATTGATGGGGATCGTGGAGCAAAGAAAATGATAAATAATGGATTGCAAAGATAACCTATCTCCGCAAGGTTCTTTCATGATCCATATTATTATAGTAAAAAATGTCACTATACGGTTTATAATGGCTATAATGGCGGGAACCCACAACCGCTACCTTCGGGGTGCATTGGGTTCAAACTGAGACCCACGAGTTATGTCGGTTTTTAACTAACGGAGCCAACCCCTGTGGGCTGAATGTTAATTTTATTTTGTCAAAGTTATGAAAATCTCCAAACTTGATTTCCCAATTGCCTTCAATGACAGGCCAAGCAGCCCAAATTTTGGTTGATTTCTTGGAAGTAGCCATCACTTCTGTCATTTTTCACAAAGGTCTTTACCCACCCGGTATGTCCACCTTTCTATGTGTATCTATTTTAGTTTCTGGATTGAGAAAGTACTTGAAATTAGCTTACCTGGTTCCCTCAAATCCCAGTGACTCTCGATGAATGTGTATCTATTTTCAATCCATTACATGTACCTCTGTTATCAACTCTTTGTTTCATATTCTTATATATCTCATTATGCTCTGTATTCGGATACACTCAGATAGATAGATAAATTTCAGTAACAACCTGTAAGCAGAAGTTGTGATACAAGTTTGCTTATTAGCATTGCTAGTGACTAGTTTTTAGCAGACCTTTATGGGCTATATATATAATGGCATTTTATTGGTCTGATCACTTCAACAGCTTCTTATAGCTAACATATGCCCCAGCCAGGGGCATATGTCAGCTCCAGTAAAATTTAGTAGGTTCTCCTATGAAGCTACCAATCTAGTCTTGATCTAGCCATAAAACTATCAACATTACGCTGTTTTGCAAAGTATACCAAATGAAATATTCTTGTCATGTTGGATCTCATATTATTATGAGGCTATACCCGTCTTAGCCCAATTTGTGTTTCCAAAGAATAATCTTGATGAATGTGTATATTGATGTTGAGGCTCGGGGATGAATCATTGAAAATGGTTGTTCTTTAAATATCGTCCTCCTTGCTCATTCGGTGGGTTTCATATAGGTACATAAAGAATAAAAAACTTTCTTTGGTATGAGATGTTTTTGGAAAGGAGAGTATAATTTCGTCTTTTGTTTATTTTGGACAGGAGTCTTTGTGAGATTGTGTAGTTTTATTGCTTTAATATATGATGTTTTCACTCGTCCTAGATTATTTAGATGTTAAGTTTTTTTTTTCATTAATCTTAAGAACGCTGATATCCCCAACTAAAATATTACATGGTACAAAATGTGGTATCATCATATCAGTCACTGATTGCAGTACCAGTCACGAAATCACGGTATGGTAATGTCACAGTTTTGGGACATCGTGGATATAACGTTAACAATTAACGACTGACGTGGCCTTAATTTTAAAGCCGGTTTATTGCGTGTTATTTATTCTATTCTTATCAAGATCTGATTCCTGAGTTTACATTTCTTGTTGGTAGTTCAGTTATTTCGCTTATGATCTTTTTTCATAGATACAACTGCCATTTGCAAATTCACCCACTTAGTAAATTTAATTTTGAGAAGTACTTATTTTTGTGTGATATAAAAAATCATCTGCATTTCTGCTATAAGTTTTGAATCCAGGATTGGACGGCCTCTCCTTAACTTTTCATTGGTTGATCTGGTACTTGAAGGTGCATTTGAAAGGCGGAAGTACATGAACCTGGTGGTTCACAAGGCAATTCATCCTGAACTTCAAGACTATATCCATTCTTCTGTCAACGGACTCTTTCCCTTTATAAAAAAGGTTGATTTCTGACTATAGTGCATTTTGAGACTGAAAATGCTGACAATATAAGTACACCCGAATGGTTCGTTAAAGAATCTCAATTATCCTCTCTGATTATTATCTTTAACAACTAAGTTCTTAATACTCTTTCTGAATTCTCAATTATTCTCTCTGATTATTATCTTTAACAACTATGTTCTTAATACTCTTTCTGAATTACTGCAAAGTTTAGCTTCCAAAATTTGATGTATGACTTCCAAAAGTGGACATATTGAAACTGTAAAATATTTTCTTTGTTTACTTCACGCATACTGCATAAGCGACAACAATGTGCAAAACTTAACTGTGGCGGATACATTGATACACAAGTAATAAGTCTATTACGGTTCGACTGATTCTCATTTTGCATGGCAATTCAGGGAGTAGTTGATAGAATAGCTGTTGTATTCTTTAATGGTGACAACACCCCCTTGGAACAATTCATTTTCAAGCTTCAAGTGAACCAGTCTTACGGATCAAATGTGGTAGAAACCGACATTGGATTTGCTCTTAGATCATTTATTCTCAAGCTCTCGTTATCTAAGGGTCTTACGAAGAGTCTACCTCAGGGTATGTCGACAATTTGATGATTTTGTTTCATTTATCACAAGGAGATTGGTTTTCAAGTATTTATCCAAGCATCTCTTTGATGCGACTTTGAGTCTTTGATGGTCATATGATGTTGACTTTGACTGATATTTTCTTGTTGATTTTTATTGATATTTTCTCATAATATACTATCTATATAACTCTCTAAAATGATTGATGCGAATAGTTGTTTTGGTAAATCTGACATGACAAAAGTCAACATGTATTCTTTTCGTTTCTTTGGTGTTTAACAGTTTGTTTGTNTGTGGTGAGCTATGTAACTAACTGGGTTCGTTCTTGGATACGGATGCTGACTCGTACATCGTGGTGATGGAATTTTACGACTCTTTTTTTTTTTATACACTTATTTTCTGTCCTGCAAAATCTCAGGTGTTGACCAACATTTGGAGGCTGCTTGATATTTTTAAACGCTCCACCGGTCTGGCCATTAACTTTCAAAAGTCGGCTATCCTTGTGCTTGGTAAGTGTGATGAATGGGGGGAAGACAATGCTAGGAAGCTGGGGTGTCAAAACCTCCAACTACCTCTGACTTATCTGGGAATTCCTTTGGGTGCTAAGCCGAGTAGTTTGTCGACGTGGGATCCAGTGATTGCTAAGGTAAAATCAAAGCTTGCAGGTTGGAAGGTCCCCCTTATCTCTAAAGCTGGTAGATTAGTTCTCATTAAATCTGTCTTAAACTCTCTGCCCGTGTACTATATGTCCCTTTTTCGTTTGCCTAAAGGAGTGTTGGCAAAGATAGTTAATCTGCAAAGACGATTCTTTTGGGGAAATATGAATGATGGGCGGCCTGCCCCTCTGATAAGCTGGAGTATGATTCAAAGACCGCGGAGTTTAGGGGGCCTTGGTGTTGGTGATTTAGAAATAAGGAATGCGAGTCTATTATTTAAATGGTGGTGGCGATTCTCCCAGGAACACCATTCGTTATGGAAGAGAATTATTTGCTCAATACATGATTTAAACCCTGAGGGCGTCTTTTGGAGTGGTGATAGAGAAGCTAAGTACGGGGTTTGGAAGACAGTTTGCAGTATTAACGGTTGGGATGTACACATTGAGAAGATTACAAAACAAGGTGTGAAGGTAAAGGTTGGTAATGGTAGTAGCCTGAAGTTCTGGGATGACCCTTGGATAGGTGATGTTACACTTAAAGAATCGTTTCCCAGGTTGTTCATTGCTTCAACTCAGAAATTGAGCAAGGTGTCGGAGATGGGGTCCTGGCAGGGGGAGGAGTGGGTGTGGCACTTGCATTGGAGACGAAATCTATTTCAATGGGAGTTGCAGCTAGCAGATAGTCTCCGGCTACTAATTGATGGTTTCACGCCAGTACGAGACAAAGCTGATATGTATATATGGTCTCTTGACAAATCGGGTACGTTCACTGCTAATTCTTTTATGAAAGCTTTTTATGATATGAAATACAAGGAGGATAATAGTAAGCCTTGGTTCCGTCATGTCTGGAAAGGGCTCGCTCCCCCACGGTATGAAATAATGTTGTGGGCAATACTGTGGAAAAGACTAAATACAAAGGATAGGATACTCAAGTGGAAAGCTTTGAGTGCGGCCGAGGTAACTTGTGTATTTTGTGGGACGTGCCTAGAGACGATTAACCATGTTTTCCTCCATTGTAAGTTCTCGTGGGAACTCTGGAATGAGGTTTGTGCAGATTGGGGGTTGGACTGGGTTTGGCCTTTGGAAATTGATGAGGCATTTTTAGCTTGGAATAACTCGCACCTGAAAGGTTTTGAGAGAAAAGTTTGGGACGCTTTTTTCATTGCGGTCGTTACTAGTCTTTGGGAATTGAGGAACACGATTATTTTTGAACAAAAAACCCCTGACTGGTCGCATATGAAGGAGAGGATCATCCTGAGAGTTGGTTTTTGGAGTAAGGCCTGGAAGGAGAATCTGCCATATTCCGTTGAGGATTGGATTTGCAATTGGAAAGTCATCCGCACTTGGAAGGAGAAGAGGAGGCAAATTAGAGTTTAATACTTGTTCTTTTCGTTCCTTTGGTGTTTAACAGTTTGTTTGTACTATTTTGTGGTTTTTGTTCCTCGGCTCTACTCTCTGTAGGTCGGATTTATCAAAAAAAAAAAAGTCAACATGTATTATTATACATATATGGGGACTTAAGTGGAAGTTGACAATGGTTGATCCCCAATTCAACTGGTGACAATAAATTTTGGATGGAGGTAGTAATTTTATTTTCTCGTGCAGATTGCAGGTGGGAAGTAATTGCATTCTTTAAATCGGATGCTCAGGCAAGTGGAGTCAAAGCTGCAGAGTTATGGATCCCAACCGACACAAAGCAGTGGCAGCAACCTCCTCTAATAACTCCCCTGAAGTCTATGAATTCTGAGCCTTTTGGCTTGCAGTTATATTTGGAGCATCCAAGTGTTTAACCAAGTAATTGTAGTCTGTAGACTTGTAATTAATCAATACAATAGGTCAGCAATAGCCTTTTGCATCAAACACTCGACTGAGTCACCCAAATACAAACCCCAATGACATCAGCAATAACCATTCAAGCTTCAACCACTGCAGTTCACCAACAAACCAATGTCAAATGTCGCCGGAAATCTAACCCTAACTTCTACCCTGACCAAAAGTCTCTGTCTTCCACCGCGACGCCTCACTGTCATTTCATTTCAAGCGTCAGAAAATGAAGCGTCCACTTCATCTGAACCGTCGATTTCTTCACACTTCACCTCTTCCGTCGGATCCCCTTTGCTTCAACTCCCATTCTATCAGCGTCACTTCACCGTCTTCAATGTAGTTACTTCTGCAGTATTTTTCCTTTTCTTTTATTTACATGTGAATTTTATAAACTACGCTGAATTTATGTTCTTTTTCCTTTCCATTGATTGTTTTTTTTTTGTTAAATTTGCAGGTTGCATCATCGGCGGTGTTTCTATTTTGTTCCGTTACCCAACACTTTTGGTATATGGCATTTCAACTCATTTCAGTTCGGTTCAGTTTAATTGAGTTTACCTCCGCAAATTTCAGCTCAAAAGAAGATGGCCTTGGTGTACTGTTTTCGGTTGAAATTTGTTTGGTTTTTGTTGTGTTGGGGAAATAAAATGTTAGGACTTGAGCAGTTGAGCTTCAGTTGTATGATCGAACAGTTGGCACAAAATGCTTCTGTCGTGTGTTGTACAATTAACTTGTTAACTGATGTTCCATGATGTGTTTAGTCCTTAGATTTTTTTTTTTTTTTTGACAATCGGGTTAACGAGTTCTACAATTTAATAGCATGCTTAGCTAGCCTATGAACGGTTTTATTACAAATTCTAGGAACATAAGTAAAAAAAACGCAGTGAAAGTTTGCCGCTACTTCAGTGATATCTTCAACAGTATTCCTAATCCAATGTTTGAGTTGGGAAAACTTCATGACTTGAGCAAGAACCTGTAAACAATCAGAAAAAATGGTAATATAAAGGATATTAGAGAAAGGAGTTGGAGATTTTTTTTGTCCCTGTTTCACTGTTTGTGGGATGGACTTCAGCTTTATTTCCCATCGAGCTTCAATCTCACTTTTATTTGTCTGGGTGTGAATGTGTGATGCAGTAGGGCAAAGTAACCCGTAAGAGGTCATTTAAAAATAGTCTCTTTGTGTTAGATAAACACAAAGGCACGTCTCCATTACATTACTAATTTACTACTGCCTAAGCTTGAGTCTTTAACCAGGAAATCTGTAATTTGTCAAGATGGATTGAAAGCCTAAGCTTTGTACGATGTCAAATTTGTAAAGTTTGAATCATAATTTTCATATTTTCTCCGTATTTTTTTTATTTAAAAGTTTGTTTTAATCTTGATCATTGCCGTCTTGAATGTGGTGGGTGATAAATGTGTTTTTCCACAACTGAAGGTGGAGACTCATTTAGAAAAAAAAAAAGAAAAAAGCTAGCTTCGCCTTTCGGCATGTAGAAGAGTCAAATGAGAATAATTAGGGAACTAATTATTCTCCTATATTTTAGTTAACAAATTATTATGGGTATATTTCTCCCCTTAATTGTAGATATTCTCTAACCCTTTCGCACCTTAGTTTGTACTATATATGCTTGTAATTCCTAAGCTGTAATCATCACATTTGATCAATACAATCATATTCCCTACATGGTATCAAGAGAAAGGTTCAATCCTCTCTAAACCCTAAAAACTCCCACCGTCTTCCTCACCTCGATCGACCATGTCGGGTGCCACCATTCCCAACCCAAATGATCCAAAAAATCCCTTCATCCTTCTCAATGTGCATTCCATTGTCAAATTTGGCGGCACTAACTATCGTCAATGGCGGATTCAACTTGAATCCATATTCGATGGTTATGGCCTCACCTCCTTCAACAATGGAACCCCACCTCCGCCTAAATCCATTGCTGCGACTGCTGACAAACAACCCACCCCAAACCCCGAGTTCGATACATGGTATCGACAAGACAAACTCCTCTTTTCCGCCGTGGCCAGCACCCTAACCCCTGCCGTCTCTCCACTCCTCAACCGTCTGACTACGACACGTGCTGCGTGGGATGCTCTCGCTGCTTCCTATGCTCGCCCGTCTTGTGGTCACATTAAACAACTTCGTCACAAATTGAAAAACATCACCAAAGGCTCCTCATCTATCTCCGACTACATGAACCGCATCAAAACCACCGTCGATGACCTTGCTCTCCTTGGCACCATTATCCCGAATGAAGATGTTACAGACCAAGTGATTGAGGGTCTCGACGTCACCTATCAACCCGTCATCGATGCCATCAATGCTCGTGACTATCCCATTCCCTTCCCTGAACTTCTCGAAAAATTAATTAATCGAGAACTAACTCTTGCCCAAAACACCACCCGACCCCTACCCTCGACTGACTTACCTGCCGTGGCCCACCCTACCTACACCCGCCACAACCATAACCAATATCGCCCTCCTCACTCCGCTGCCTCATCCACCACTGCCTCACCAAACCCTCCTACCTCGAACCAAAACCAAAACCCTCGCAACCCCTTTAAAGGTAAGTGCCAATGGTGTCACACTCAAGGCCATACCCTTTACCATTGTCCCGTCTTCAAATCTCTTTACCCCGATATCAAGGTTCCACCCTACCCTCGCACATCCACACCCTCGGCCCAAGCCAATCCCACGGTCCTCACCCAACAAATCCCTTCTCCTTGGCTGCTTGACAGTGGCGCCTCGCACCACGTTACATCGAACCTCGATAACCTCGCCCTTCACTAACCCTACATGAAATTGTTATAGGCGATGGCTCCGGTCTCCAAATCCTTAGTACTGGTTCCACCTCTATTTCCTCTTTTAAACTTCTTAATGTTTTTCATGTCCCTTCTATGCATAATAATATTATCTCCGTGTCAAAATTTTGCCTCGAAAATAATGTCACAATTGATTTTAGTTCTACCTCTTTTGTTGTGAAGGACCTTAAAACTGGCGTTGTGCTGTACACGGGAGCAGCTAAAGATGGAGTCTACTACTGGCCCGTGTCGTCTCCACCGCAAGTGTAATACTACGGATTTTCTTTGGTGACTACTCGACCGAGTAGAGCCTACTCGGGCAACTCGGCCGAGTAGTGCTGTTGATATAGTCTATTTTGGTTCTGCCGAGGAACACTCGGCCGAGTATAGTGAATACTCGACCGAGTAGAGGATACTCGGCCGAGTATAGTGAATACTCGACCGACTAGAGGATACTCGGCCGAGTATACACTTTACTCGACCGAGTACCCGGTCTGGCGAAGTATTTTTTGACAGTTTGATTAGGGAATGTTTAGGGT
>LHUT01004136.1:0-14609 GCA_001412135.1 Silene latifolia subsp. alba
GCCTTCACATCCTTTATTAGCTCCATAATATCCTTCCATGACAATCATGTTACACTTGATCAAGAATGTCGGTTCGAAATAAATGCCAAGAGTGATCTGCAATTGAAAATGCAGGAAGTTGACAACAATCAGGGTTCATTGTTGAGTCCCAGGATTTGTATATAAATCAAATATGTCATTCTAAGATGACGAAATGAAAATGATGACCGACCTTCATAAGTTATTAAGGTAGTTCTCGAGTTCTTTGAGGCTTGGACAGGGTGGGAATGAGTCCCTCAGTGCTTTATCTACCCCCTTCAGGTGTAGTTTTTGGAGGCTTGGACAGGGTGGGAATGATGTCAACTTATTACAGTGTTGGATAGTGAGTTGAGATAGACGAGGAAAAGCGGGCTGGCAATGCATCTTCCCGCTATCATGTCTCCACCATCCTTTCAGGTTCCGAAGAGTATCAAGCTCAAGAGATTCAAGGGAAGGGAAAAATTCGATTTCTGAATCAATTGAACCCGGTGATCCCAAACCGTCTTTACTTGTTACCTCCTCTTCCATGTACTCCAATTCCGGTAATTCATAGAAATGAAGATGTTTCAAATGCAGTAGTTTGCTAAGTAATGGGAGTTGTTGCAGCCTATCACAACGCCGAAGCACTATACGGACAAGATTAGGAAGACAGGTGGCCCAGTTATCCTTTAATGTTCCCCAACTTCCTATTTTCTCGCCCTTGTACCATTGCAGCTCAAACTTCCGAAGATTAGGATGCGGCTTCAGCTTTTCTATCACAGATTCCTCCGTAGCCCCCATCTCCTCAAGCTGTCTAAAAAACAAAGAAAGCGAAAGATGAATACGACCACCGAAATGTAGCTTCATATCATTTAGATGTTCAGCGTCTTCCATACAGCTCCCTTCCCAATCGTACACCTTCGCACTTTTGAAATTCAATCGGAAGATGATAGATATGCGACCTGCTAGGTTCATCGCGAGGGTTTTTAGGTCTTTCAGCTGCCCAACACGCTGCATCCCTTTTTTACTCTCATCCTTCACCACAAACCTGGTTAAACCCCGAAGATTACTCATTTTATTCATATCAAGAGGCATGCACTTCAACTCATGGCAGTTATCTATATACAGGTGTCGGAGATTCACCAATTTGCTGAAATTCTTCGGCCATTCTTTCACCAATTTGCTGAAATTCTTCGGCCATTCTTTCAGTTTCTCGCAACTATTTAAATTGAGAGTCTGCAAATTATATAATCTTACTATAGAGTTTGGAAGGTTTTGGATTGAAGAGTTGGCGAGATTGAGGTATCTTAAATGTAACAAGTTACCGATTGTATCAGGCAAAATTGGTAGGCGTTTCAAGGCCAACGCCCTTAAGCACTCCCAACTCTTGGCTAAATTTTCCACGTGATTTACCATTTCATTGTCACCGCCTGTCCCTGTGTTCTCAAACCACAGAAACGAACGGATCTTACTCTCAGTGATATGCTGGGTGTCCTGAATGTTGTTTGTAGCATGAAAAAGATGGCGAACACCATTCTCCAACTTGTGTGTGTTAGAATTCACTATACACATCTCATTTCCCGATACTTTTTGAGCAAGATCGTACATTAGGTCATGAATTTTAAATGACTCCACTTCACCATACTCATTCTTCATGACATCTTTGAAGAAACATCTTTTAGCCAAAATTGAAAAGTGTTCTTCAGCCGCATTTTCAATACTTTGGCCTTCATCAAATGGGACAATGTATCCTTGAGCCTCCCAAAGGTTCATTAACATCTCCTTGTTTAGAACAAAATCCTTGGGAAATAGTGCACAATACGCAAAACAACTTTTTAAGGAGGGCTCGAGATTATCATAGCTAAACTTCAATATAGACATAACTTCATTATCGCTTCTACAAATTCCAGCAAACCCATTGGTTTCAAACGATTGCCATTTATTTATTGGTTGATCATATAGAAGGGTGCCTAACACCTTTATAGCTAGAGGAACATTATTACATTTCTCCACTATCCTTTCACCGACCGCAACAAAATTCGAGGGTCTTGACGATCCCTCTTTAAATGCTACCATCTCAAATAAACGCCACGAGTTCTCTTTAGAAAGTCCTTCTAACTCAACCATATCAGTATGAGTTCCAATCCCTATGATTCTTGCGGTCTCCTTCGACCGTGTAGTTGCTATAATCCTACTCCCACTTCCACTTATCATCAAAAGTTCTCTCAATTTATTCCACTCTGACGCATTTTCAGTCCATATATCATCTAAAACAAGCAAGCATTTTTTCCCAGCTAAATTACGTCTATATTCACTCGTCAAGTGTTCAATCGTTGATTTTTCATCAATCTTACACTCAACTGACTCTAATATTTTTAGAAGAATTCCTTTAACATCAAGTGGTGCGCCACCTTGATCAGCCACACAAACCCAAAATCTCACAGGATATTCAGATACAATCCTCATATCACCAAAAACATGTTTCGCAAGGGTGGTTTTGCCCAAACCCCCGATTCCAACTATAGTAAGGAAACCAACATTCTCGGTAGAATCTAGCAACCTATGTATAGTATCACTAACTTCATCATCTCTCCCCACAAATTTATGTTCATTTTCTACCATCGAGTAAGTTTCCTCCCTGCTCCTTCTAATAACTTTAGTGTCGAAACTAAAACCAAAATTAGTGCGGTCCTTAGAAATAGCGTCCAAACGTTTCCTAATCCTCTGAACTTCTTTAAAAATAGATTTTGCACCTTTGAGGGAGTTCTTAGAGAATTCATTTACCTTATTTGAGAATTCACCGTTCTTCTTGAGCTCATCCACGGTCAAGAACCAGTCGAACAAATCATCAGCCCCGTAAACAGCTTCCTTGAGATTTTGAACATAGCTCAGATCATTTGGGGAGAGATCTGTTCTGGTCCCAGCAGAAAGTAGCAACTCATTGATAGCAGTAACAGTTGACTTTAGACCTTCAACTTCCCGCTCGTAGTCTGGAACAGAGCAAGCTGTTTTCAGTTGTGCGCAAGCTAGTGCGGCAAAGATTGCTTGGCTGGCACCGATAGCTAATTCTATACCACTCATTTGGGCGACAGTGATTGATACTACCACGTATCTACACCAAACTGCCTTTGAAAATACGGTAAGAAGTATGTACTGAAGTTTATTGTAAAAAACTTACAGACAATCCTCTTATGAATAAAGTGTGTATTCTAAACAGTATGCAAACGGATTTGATGATATTTTTTTTTTTGGTAATTTTGAGTATTTTACTGAGATATTTTGGACATTTTGTTTGGAGAAATAAATACGGAGAAGGTACTTTATTGTAGCAACTAGCAAGATTTACTCGAAAAGGAAAAGAGTAACGATTATGGAGAAAGAAATTTGGATCATGAAAAAATGTTTGAGCAGTCTACAACCTCTACCCTCAAAAATTATGAATGTTACCCAATGCTATGCAATGATGATGAGGAGTAGAATAAGTTGCGATGAGAATTCGAGCAATGGTGGGGATACTATATATAGACATGGAAATTAATGCATAGGAAGCACTATTGCAAATTAAAGAATGAATATTGAATGAATCCTTCCAAAATTTGAGACTAATTCCTAAATCAAAAGCTAATAATCTAATACTTCACATCATTCAGAGTATAAAAAATAAATTCAAACAATTACGATGTGCATAACAATAATTACCAATTAGGACAATAATCGACAACTTGAAAACCGTGTCATTGGTATTTTAGAGGTGTGATGGTCGACGTAGTTAAGCTGGTGAAAGGTCTGAGCTTAAGCATTTATGATTATCTCCAAATCACCCCTATGTCCCAATCAGTTGTTTAACCATTTGTAATATGAGGGGGATTTTAAGCAAAGACAGAAGAATGGAAGAAACGGCTCGATTAAGTATACAAATAATAGCTAACACTTCGATTTTTGACCTGGATTCTGCCTAATTAGACAGCAGTTTAGTAAACAGCTTGATAAAACCGATATAAGCCGGGTCCTACTGGACAAAATCAGAGAGAAGTCAGAGTATCATTGTATTACAAAAACACAAATGAGACCATTATATGCGAACAAGATACTTATTTTATGTCCGTAAAATTAATTAATGACTTGGTTATATGCATACATCACTCTCACCCAAAATGAACTATTTCGGTATACATTATCCTGATTGTAGTATACTAGTAAAATGGTAGAGAAAAAGTCATATTAATGAAAGTTGAAAATAATTTGTCCCTTTTTAAGATATACCAGTTGAACACCATATCCCTTAAAGAACAACTAAGATCTTGTCATATGAGATCAACAATTGAGAACATCATTTTTTTAAAACTAGTGGCAAATGAAGGAGATAGTACCATATGACCACTACATCCCTAGAAAAATTTACAACTTCAACTCTTATCCTCGTTGCAACCCCTAAAAATCCTCTTCGAGATGTTACAAACAAGAAATTTAGGTTTATATGTGTGACCCGTGTAGAGCAAGGATGCACTTGTTTGTCGCTTGTTTAGACGATTGGTGGTAGGATTGAATGATCACTTGTGCACGTTATATGATATTCTAATGGGATTGTTAGAGTGATTTGTCTTACTTTCTAAATTGTGAGATTAACTCTATTTCAAAATCAAACTGATTTTGAATTTTTATTTGATTTCTTTTCAAAAACCTTTATTGGATTATTGCTCGATTCCTTTGTATTTGTCACTCTTAGACCTTTTATGTGATTGGATTGGAGGGGGCACCAAAAGCCTCCGCATGTGTATTCTTTGTTATTTCTCGTGAGTTTACGCAATAATGAGTAAATGTCTAGCATGTGCGAGTCTGAAGAGTATAATTTACCCATATTTAATATACTTATTCTCGGTTATTTTGTCATATCACTAATTTTTGGTAATTTTTATGTTTTTGTATCCATTTCCTTTCTTTGCATTGTACTATGATTTTGTTTAATTATTTGCCACAAGGTAAATTCGAAAAGAAGCCTCAGAAACTTAACTAAAATTTCGAACTTTTCATTTTCTATTGGGAGCGTTCACCCCGCTAGCCCCTATCTCCACCATAGTAATTACATCTGACGGCTTCAATCTCTCATCCTTTATACTCGTGTTTACCTTTCAATTAAATTAAGACTAAATTTGTCTTCCGATTTACTTTTGATTATTTTTGTCAAGTTTTATTATATTATGATTATTGTTGTTGGTTTTAGAGTATTATAGTATTAGAGTATTACGACACATCATCCATCACATAATAAAAATGTAATAATTTCTATTAAACTAATGATGTGTTATAAGGAGGGATAATGGGACATAGGATGTAATAATTTCTATTAAACTAGTGGTGGTGGCGGTGGCGGTGGCGGTAGTAGTAGTGGTGGTGGTGGTGGTAGTAGTAGTGGTAGTAGTGGTGGTGGTGGTGGTAGTGGTGGTGGTGGTGGTGGTAGTTGTAGTGGTGGTAGTAGTGGTGGTGGTGGTAGTAGTGTAGCTAATAATCGATATGGGTGAGGTCTCCAGGGTCACAAAACACGAAACGCTCCTATAGGTTGTGTACTCAACCACGGAACTCTATGGCATGCTCGGAAGATAGAGAGAGAGAGATTGGAGAAGACATCATGGATGGAGAACTCTCATCATGTGTGTTCTATCAAGCTAAATCGATCTATCATATAGGTGAAAATTAATGGGGTACCCAATCCTCATTTTATAAAGCAGATAAAGCCACCACCATAAAGATGGCTCATAAACATGATGTAATGGCCTTAAACACGAAAAGGTTTAGAGAATTTGGAATTGGAATTGACTCAATTCCTTATCAATTCNNAAATATTTTCCGTGACAATATTTATGTTTTTTCAAATATAAAACATCCGATGATCTAGACCCATATCCGTCTCGCCCAAGTCTAATTCTGATTCCATGAGTTTCCCAAACGCTATTTTGGAATTGGATTTGAAATTGAATTCAAACATTTTGATTTCTACGATTGAAATCATGAAAATGAAATCAATTTTGCGTTTCAAAACACTACCTTACATCATAGCTTTCGGACGTAATTTTTTTATAAAAATTGGAATTCCAAGTCTTGGCCGGAAACAAAAACAACAAATATATAATATCACCCAAAGCTTATCTCGACTACATAATCATATGCAACATTGCAACAATAAGAAACAACAAAGGCTTGGTCCTAACATGATTCTGGGGTCGGCTAACATAAATCATCATCCTAAACCATTTAGGCATAAATCCATCAAGACGGCCAAAATGATCAAACAAAAACAGTCTATAATCTCAAATCAGTAAATGCTTTTTAATAAAAATCTAAGAACCTGATTCAAAGTTTAGCTTATGTCACAAAGGTAGAGTACTTGGACGACGGAGTGCAAATTTCAAGCCTCTTCAAGAACCATTATCCATGAATTTATCCTGTGCATTACCCATGAATTTATCCTGTATACACATCCAGAATTTTAAAATAAGGGAATGAAATAAGGTAGAGTTAAAAAGAATCGGAAATTTTAATTAAACATTTGAAATGTTTAAACATCTCACTGAAGTTGGTGTAAAGTCTCGGCTGAAACATTGTATGCCTTATTAAGATTTCTTCCAAACCACTCCGTAGGTCCAATCAGTTGTTTACCTTTTGTTATACGAGGTAGATTTTAAACAAAGACAAGCGAATGTCTGAAACGGTTTAAGCATGCAGATTAATAGCTAACTCCTCCACTTTTTACACAGATTCTGCCGAATGACAACAACTTAATACACTGATATAAGCCAAGTCGTACCGGACAATATCAGAGAGAACCTTGGTATTACAAAAACTCACATGTGACCATTATATGCGAACAAGATACTTATTCATGTTATACACTATTCGGTAAAATTAATTAATGACTTGGTTATATGCATACATCACTCTCACACAAAATAAACTATTTCGGTATATACATTATCCTATTTGTACTATACTAATACGATAGTAGAGAAAAAATCAAATTAATGGAAGTTAATAAATTTTGTCCCTGTTTAAGATTTTTTAAGACGCACAAGTTGAACTCCATATGCCTTAAAGAAATATTAAAATTTTGTCAACTCAGATAAACAATTGACAACATCATTTTTTTTAAACTAGTGGCAAAATGAAGGAGACAGTAGGGCCTATAGTATTGCAATTTGGAACTTCTAATTAATATTTCCTCCTGCCTTTCAATTCGCCCTTGAATTTATATCATGTAACTTCACATCATGGTTACATCACTGAATATAGATGCATGTGACGTCGATCAATCTCTTCAATTTCATAAGAAGGCAGATTCTGCTTCCTACATGCCCTTAAGGCCATAATCTAATTTGACATTTTATTAAGTAATTGATGTATTTGGAAAAAAAAAAAAAAAAAAAAAAAAAAAAAAAAAGATGAGAACATTTCCTATGGAAAACCGTAAGACGAGAGCCACCAACCATTCCTACCAAGTCCTATAAGAGAAAATAATGTCTATCATTAAGACATGTTGAGCAAGTAATCAGAATAAATTTTAAATACTAGTACCAAGTACCTTTGGAAATTCGTTTTTTTTTNNTATCTTGAGTAGAGTATTCTTTACAAAGATAACCATGACCTTTCCTAAAACAATTTGAATTTATAGCGATCCAGTTTCATTATTCACAAAACTTATAATAATTGAGTAATACATCTAATGTGCATAGTTTTTGAGGAGGTGATTTCGGTGCGAGGATGATGTTGTGGAGGATTAATTGATCTTCTGATTTGCATTTTTTTAGGTAATTGTTGTTTTCGCACATACACAAGATAACTTAGAATTGATTTGTCCTTATTTCTTTGAAGTTACAACCTTTGTACAAAGTTATAAAGCGTTTGTATAAGAGATAATTGGACATTTGGACAAAAATGAACACGGAATTCACATTTAGTTCAAGAGAAAAAGTGAATGAATGATTGTCTGGAAGTGGAACCTAATATGAAAATATGGTTCAATATTAAATCTGGGGGATTGTAATGAAGTTAGAAATCATTAGATATATTCCAAAATATCCAATCAAACATTGGAATTGATCAAATCTATTTCAATCAATTCCCAATAATCCAACCATTCCTTTAGTAAGCCAAATAAATAATAATTTTCATTCTCATAGCTAAATCCATATGAATGCAAGTTATCTGAAAAGTTGAGACTGATAAGTTTAGGATTCAATTCTTGGGTGGTAAAGTTCAGCCTAAGTGGTATAGGCTTGATGAGGTTGGCTACTACCAATTCTAGGAGCAACTGTGACGGAAGGACTATCACACAGATCTAACCTGCTCGCGTGGTTCACCGATCCCACCGGCTAAACTCTTAGAGTGATTCAGTCAATACAAATGTGCGGTTGAAGTGAGCGATGTGCTATCCCTGTTGGGCCAGTCTCTTCCCCATAACTGCAGGGATGTATATTTTTTGACATGTGATCTTCGAGTACATTTTATGAAATAATGAGAGAAAATGTACGAAGAGGGCAGCAACCCAACCACATCATCAAGTACAAAATAATTACAGACACACCACAAACCAAAGACCGCAAACCACAATACATAATGGGAAAAGATGAAACAATAGAAACAAACCGAGCTTTAGGAACTGACTTCATTGAGGTCTTGACAATTTAGTAGCTTGTGTTTATGGTGGTCTAAGAAGCGACAAGGTATCACGTGTAGATCGGAAGGAAGATGATGCATACTCTCCATCTGCTGTTCTTATCCTCAATCTTTGACTGTTGAGTGTCAGCTTTAGCTTTGGGAGGCTTAGACAGGGTGGAAATGACATTAGGCGAGGGCAATTGTAAATAATCAGATCAGAAAGGTTAGGAAAGGCGGGTTGGCGATGGCTCTCGTTGCTATCACCTGATCTCCACCATCTTTTCAAGTTTTGTATGGTATTTAATTCAAGAGTTTCAAGGGAAGGAAAGAATGTGGCGTCCAAATCACTACTACTTGTCACCTCTTCTTCCATGTACTCCAAATTCTCCAACTTTGCAAGACAAAGACGTTTTAGATGTGGCAGTTTACTCAACACTGGCAGTTCTTGCAATTGGTCGCAGTTGTTAAGTATGATAGTCACAAGATTGGGAAGAAAGGTAACCCAGTTATCCTGTGCTCTTCCCCATCTTGCTATTTTCTTGCCGGAATAGAAACACAACTTAAACCGCTTGAGATTAGGGTTCGGCTTCATCTTTTCCATCACAACTTCCTCCTTTTCTCCCTTCTCCTTATCTTGTAGCGGTGATACAAACTGAAAGGGAACTTGAAAATGTATTTCCACTTCAGTGAGATGTTGGGCGGCCTCCAAACAACTCCCTTCCCAGTCGTATCCCTCTGCACTCTTAAAATTTCGAATGAAAATGATGTGAATGCAACCCTTGAGATTCATAGCAATAGCTCTAAGATCTTTAAGTTGCCCAACGCGTTGCATCCCATTTGCACTCTCATCCTCAACCACAAAATTAGTCAGCCTACTTAAGCGACTCAACTCACTCATACCAACTGGCATGCACTTCAACCAGTAACAAAATTCCAAGTACAAATTTGTGAGATTCACCAATTTGCTAAATTCTTTTGGCCACTCATTCAAATACGGACACCAACTGATGTCTAGTGTCTTCAAATTATACAACTTTACAATGGAATGTGGAAGACACTTCATATTACTGTGGGAAAGATTGAGATATCTTAAATGCAATAAGTTACCAATTCTATCAGGAATTCTAATATTTGGGTTTTGCAAGACCAATGCCCTTAAGTACCCCCAATTCTTTGGTATTTCAAATGTAAGCAATTTGTCTCTAACTCCATCTTGCCTAAGTTCATCTTGCCTATTTAGATATGTACGGATCTTACTCTTATTAGTAGTGTTAAAGACAATACTACGATCTATTGGTTTGGATATGGAATTGCTGACAAATATATGGCGAACTTTATATTCAGGATGGGGCATACTAGAATTTATCACACAAATCTCGTTCCCTGATACTCGTTGAGCGAGATCGTGCATAAGGTCATGTATTTTAAATGACACTATATCACCCAACTCATTCTTCTTTACATCTTGAAAGAAGCATCTTTGTAACAATACGGAAAAGTGTTCTTCACCAGCATTTTCAATACTTTGACCTTCATCAAATGGAATTATGTATCCTTGTGCATCCCACAGGTTTATTATCACCTCCTTTTTTATAACAAAATCCTTGGGAAATATTGCACAGTATGCAAAGCAACTTTTTAAAGAGGGATCGAGATTATCGTAACTAATCTTCAATATAGACATGATTTCATCCATTTTCTTGGAGAATCTATTGAACCCACTCGTTAGAAATGTCTGCCATTTATCTATGGTCTGACCATATAGAAGGCTACCTGTCACCATTATAGCAAGGGGAACATTAGATGATTTCTTAACTATCTTCTCCCCAATCTCAACTAAATCGGGTGGTTTCTCTCCATCTCCAAATGCTTTCATCTCAAACAAAACTCGTGAATGCTCGTCAGAAAGGCCCTTCAACTCATGAGTACCATTCCCTATGATTCTGGCTGTCTCCTTCGATCTTGTAGTTGCTATAATCCTACCTTTACTTCCATCAATCTTCAAGAGTTTTTTCAGATTATCCAATTCTATAATTTTCTCGCTCCATATATCATCTAAAACAAGTAAGAAGTTTTTCCCTTTTAAATTACGTTGATATTCACTTTGCAGAATATCAACCGATGAATTAATATCAACCGTACATTTAAGTGATTCTAGAATACTTGAGAGAATTTGTTTTACATCAAGCGTTTCTCCATCTTGATCAGACACACAAACCCACAATCTAGTGGGAAATTCGTCTGTAATCCTCTTATCACCAAAAACAAGTTTCGCAAGGGTGGTTTTTCCCACACCTCCAATTCCAACTATAGCAAGGAAATAAAAACACATTTCTGAATGCAACATGCCTAAAACTTTGTTAGCATCAGCAACTCTCCCAACAACATCAGACACATAGAAATTAGAAAAGGTTTCGGTCCTTTGCCTTCTATGAGGTATAGTGCTGATACCAAGCCCAAATTTAGCATGGTCATCAGCTATACCATCCAACTTTAATCTTAATTCTCTAACCTTTAGGGCAGTTTCTATAGACGAAAATAACTGACGTACCTTTTCGAAGATGTTATCATCGTCAAAGTCCTTGCGCTCTGCCCGAGTGACTAACCCATCAAACAAATCATCAGCATCATAAACAACGTCCTTGAGTTTGTTTATATAGTTGCGAACAGTTTCAGAGAGCTCATCTTTGTTAGCCGCGTCAAGAAGCAGGCTCTTGACAGTAGTAACACTTCCCTTGAGTTTTTCTAGTCTATCGCTGGAGACAAAAGTAAAGAAGGTCTCTTTGAGGAGTGGATCATTGAGTGTCGTGAGGAGTGTATTTACAGCACTTAGCGCTGTTGTGAGGCCTCCAATAAGTCCCATTTGGTTTCCAGAAATGATGATAATTTTTTTGTGATTTTTATGTAAAAAACGTTAATTTCGAGTCTGATATCGAGAAAGTTTGAGTGACTAATAGCAGATCAGCAACCTCTATCCTCACAATTTATGAAAGGATTCAATGAAATGGAATGATGGTGAGGTGTAGCATAAGTTGCGATGGAGAATTAGAGCATTGTTAAGGGTATTAATAGTGAAGATGATAATCGTGGAGAAGACTATTAGTAATTGGACGATGTCAGACATAACAAGTTTCAGCACCACTATACCACATGGACATTATAGTATAGTGTAAAAGAAAGATTCAGAGAAAATGTCCTTCTCAGGTGGTCATTGACTAATACAATATCACACTTGAATGAGTCCCTCCCAAAATTGAGATGATTCCATGAACAACTTCATTATAGACGAATTTATTATGCCATTTGATCTATACATGATGACTATACTTAAAACAACTTGAGCATTGTAAATTATATATTCATCAAAGAACATTTAAGAGATCATTCAACAACTTGCCCGTAAATGGTAGTATAATGATAGTGTGATTGTGGACGTCATGGGAACGTAATCTAATTGGCAAAACTCTTTAAAGTGTGGAATGATTTTTTTGAATGCTATAAATCAAACTCTTTTTCGTGTTTCAGTAAACATAATTTTGACACCAAAGACGCTAGACCCCATGTAGTGTTAAAAACTCCGTTCAAAATTCCGAACCATATAGTATGGACGTATCTTAAACGCAATTTAAAACACCGTATGCCTTAAAACTATTAAGGTCTAGACCAATTGACACTGTCAATATTTCCAAACTCTGTAATTAGATTAATGTTTTAGTAAGTACGGAGTATGATGTTATACAAAAATATATTACTTTCTATAGAATTTTTCATAAAACTAGACTTGGTAAATGGTTTCTGACTTGTTAAAATTATGACATTGAGATTGATTCAACATTTCTTTTTCAAATACGGAGTATGACATATTATTGACATTAGATTTGTTCAAAACTTCAAATAATGCAAGATTGCAAATTACTGAAGACATTTGATTCATTCAAGATTCCTTTTTCTAATACTAGTAGTCTAACAACGAGAAAATTGCCTTCTTTACATATATTAGTAACAAATTTACAACTGCTGATATTTCGTTAGCACTATTCTAATTAGGAGCGGACCTACACTTAACTACGGTGTAGCAACTCCAAGTGAAAAAATACCTCATAATACCCCTTCCTTTCTTAGCTTCATCCAAATGCTCCTCAATCGGAAGTATACTTTGTACCAAAAAACACCTCATCATAATCTTAATAATCTACTTCATCAGTTGTTTCGTAATCTAGTTCAGCTATTATTGAATATACATATATACGCGTTTTCACATTTTGAAATACTCAATTCCTTCTTCAATATCTCTCAAGATGTATCAGCCAAATTATATATGTTACTAACTTATTATCACAATTCAAGAACACCCGTTTCTCCCTCCAATAAAAATATTTTAATGACAAATCTTATGAGTAAAGTTCATTATAGCTTTCCGAAGCAATTGTTTTATAAAAATGAAACTCAAAAGTCTTAACTCGAAGGCAAAAAGAACAAAAACGGAGAATATAATATCAAAATCAATAGCTTGTCTGGTCTACATAGCCATATGCAACAATAACAATAACAAACAACAAAGGCTTGGGGTCGGCTAACATAAATCATCATCCAAAACACGGTTAGGCATGAATCCATCAATACGGCCGAAATGATCAAGCGAAAACAGTCTATAATTCCAAATCAGTAAATGCATTTTTTAATTAAAGTAAGAACCTGATTCAAAGTTTAGCGCAAATTTCAGGCTTCTCCAAGACTCCAAGGAGCATTCTCCATGCGAAATCAATATATTTTACACAACTAATCCTGCATACATAATCAGGATTTTAAAATAAGGGACGGTAATTTTATCGATACAAATTATTAATGAAATTAGGTAAACTAAAAAAGAAATCGAAAATTTCAATCAAACATTTCAAATGTTTAATTGAGGGGGGGCGTTTAAGCACTAATAATCAAAATTGAAAATAAGTGATGTTTCAATCAGCAATAATCAGAATTAACGCCATACTGTTTTTGAGGAGAAATCGGTGGGTTGCAACTGTTGATTGATCAAGGCGTCTTGGTGGTTGCATGGCCTCATTGATTGATCTTTTCCAGTAGCAGTCTGTTGTCCGCTTATTTTTGTTCATCTTCCACTCTTCCTATTCTTTGCTTTCCTAGGGTTGTCACAATTCTTGTTTAAGACGGAGATATTGTATATAAAAGCCTAACTGTTAGGTTTGTAGTTATACTCTTTTCTTTTGATTTTATCCACGTTTTTATTTAAACAAAATATATAAAGCATTTTTTCTATCTACTACTTCGTCTCGATCAATAGTTATTTATTGTTTTTGGCATAAAGATTGAGTAAACAAGAATGGGTAAATTTGGATCACAAAAATTATTTAACTCCACATGCACATGAAAAATGGCTCACTAAAATTACCAAAAATGAAAATAGATAACTATTCAATGATACACCCAAAAATAGAAATAGATAACTATTGATCGGGACGGAAGGAGTATACAATAAAGCTCAATTCGGCTTTGATAACGATGTGGTCCTAGAGTCGGATTGCTTGGCTTTGATAACCATGCTTAAAATCAAAGTTTTTCCCCACAAATTATTTTGGAAGGATAGGGAAAGTCAAAAGTAACACTTGCTTCATCGCATTTGTCAAGACACGTTTTGCAACGTGAATATATTTAATTACACATTATTAAAAATTATAAAAAATTGATATTCTTATAAAACTCACGACGATAAATCAAACAAGATCTCACATGACTATATTTTGTCTTATAGATTAAGAATAATATCAAAAATTCCCTACGATCATAAATAGTGCCAAGATTCTCAATGTTACCATTACTGTGGTATGGAGGGAGTATTTGTTATTGTTGGTTTTTTTTAGATTCTAATCTTAAAGTTCGGATGGTTTTTTTTTTGTAATATTATTGTTGGTTTTTTTTTGAAATTTTCAGTGTTAGATCGGAAGATC
>LHUT01004137.1:0-14606 GCA_001412135.1 Silene latifolia subsp. alba
CCTAACTTAAAAAAAAAAAAAAAAAAAAAATCTGGACCCGTCTCTCCACTCGTTCACAATTATTGGAATGCATATCATACATGTTAATGGGTGATACTGGGTTTGAGTATTTTTTTTTTTGGTCAATCGAAGCGCGCACTAGTCGCATTACAATAGAGGGGAGGGGGGATTCGAAACTGGGACCTAATGTCCACAATACCTCCGTCTTAACCACTAGACTAAGACATCTTTGGTAGGTTTGAGTATGAGTGTATGACATGATGACAAAAATTCATAAAAGTCTTAGACTTTAAAAGGAAACTAGCCTGAAATTACCCAAATGTAATATCGACCTACATTAGATAGAAACCGAATAATGGACCCGACAATCCGACATAGAAGAAGGTTGAATTAAGAACAAGCGTGTTGTTGGATATTTTGTAATTTGTACAGTGACAATAACTACGTAGACTAATATACTTGGACACAATTATTTTGTGTAGAGCAAAACTAATATCCCCTTGAATTGTAACATTAGATCAAAACAAAATGTGGTTCATATAAAACCGTCACAATCATTGGAATGCATATCACGTTAATGAGTGATACTCGGTTTGAGTATGACATGTGGTCACAAACTCGTTAATTCTTTGACTTTACAACGAATCTAGCACGAAACTACCCAAAAATCCGAAATAATACCAATCTACATTCGTTAGAAACCAAAAAATGGACCCGACATGGAAGAAAATTGAATCAAGAACAAAGCGTGTAGTTGGGATAATAATTTGTGTAGGGCAAAAATAGAGACACCCTTAGATTGTACTCCGTAGTAGCATTTTAACCAAACAAAAAGCAAGCTTGTTGTACTCGGCCTATGGACCGTGTATGATATATACCGTGTCGATAAGATTTAATTGATCAATGTCAAACTATTCACACACAAATGACAAATCACAATTATACTTCGTAGTAATTGCTGTGGATTTGCACATATTGTCATATTAATCCTCTTGCCGACAAATACTAAGACCATTGACATTAAGGGTCGTCTCATTATAGAACAATCATTTCAATAATATTCGACACTTAAGCATTGATTACAAGATAATGAAATTTCTTTTCATATAGGTAGGGATGGTTACGGAGGCTGAAATTGAATAGAAATCGATTGGAATGAAGCGACCTAGGACACATGGAAGAAAAATCGGTAGAGAAAGAAACATGACCCGACACGACCTCTAGAACGACAAAAATTGAAGCGTAAATAACACGGACAGTTCCTCGGGTCAGATATAGCGTCCAATGAAATTCAGAGGAGTAACAGAGGACATTTGAGGCTGCCAGTATGCAATAAACTAATCTCGGACGAAAGTTGGATACTTGTTAAAAATGGATTAATACTTGTTATTTGATGCTGAAATAGAATAAGGCAACTCATGAAGCCTTGGAGACATGAAGAAAAATCGGTAGAGAAAGAAATATGACCCGACACGACCTCTTGAATGGCTGAAATTGAAGTGTATACACGATTTTCGGGATTCGAGGAACCCGGAATAAAAATGGCGCAAATCACATGGACGGTTAGTACTCGAGTCAGATAAAACGTCCACACAAATTTTGACGAGTAACCGAGAACATTTGTGGGTTCCTATTTACAATAAACTAAACTCGAGTGAAAGTTGGATACTTGTTTAAAAATGAATTAATACTTGTTTTTTTGGTGCTGAAATCGAATAAGGCAACTCCTGAAACAAACTCGGACACGTGCTAGAAAAACCGGGAGAGAAAGAAACATGACCCTGAAATCCCGAAAACCGTGTATTATACACTTCAATTATAAAATAACACCACTAACTTCTCGCTAAAACAAAAACGAAAAATTCATTTTATGATTTCTTACGATTTTATTTGTTATTCCTCGAATCAAAATACAACTAATCCATAAATAAATACACACAAAAAAGTAAAACTCTATATATACCGTGCATAAATTGACAGTAAGTGGATTATACATACGATGTATTACCACCCATTGCTTATTTTTTGAGCATTACAATAAAGTTTTCGAGTTTTGTTTTAAAGTTTCTGAATTTTATTATAAAGTTTCTGAGTTTATTCAATTAGACATTAACCTCAAAAAATTAAAATATAACTCAAAAACATTACATATAAACTCAATTCAATTTGAGTTTTGACGGCAAAAAATTAAAATGTAACTTATAAACTTTAAGAAATTCAGAAAAAATACATATATGCTCAAATACTAATGATGTATGAGGTAATACATCTGATGTATGTTCCTATTTCTCATAAATTGCACAGGGTCTATACTTGTATCTCCAAGTAAAGACAGTGTAGAATTCATGATGTTTAGTTTACCTTAATCAAGTCCAAGACCCATCGTTGTAAAATTTGCCTTTGTTGCTCCGATTACCAACAGAAAAAATAACGGATGCCACGACACAAACAATAAGAGACGTAGCACGAGAACTTTAAAAATGTCGAGCCAAAACACAAAACATGATACAAACACCAAACACAAGCCAAAGAAAATGTGGCAACAATATTTTGTATATTCCCTTTGGATTCGACGGATTCTAATCCTCAAACTTTCGCAAATGTGTCCATTAAGACCAGTGGTTGATCTTTCAGCAACAAAAAGCTCTTTCCTGTGATGAAAGATTGAACATTTATGAATATTCGAAATCCAGATCAAGGAATTATGCCATCGGAATTTTTTTAGGACTCACCCTGTACGTAGCTGCTGCTTGTGCATCTACGTACACCAGAACGTCTTCCTGCCTCATCAAAGCTTCATGCAGCGCCTGTTAATAACATCACCGTGTAATTGTAAAATGAAGAACGCTTTTTAACCAGCTCTAAACACAGTAAAAAAGAAACCTCGCTGTATTTTTAGTTTATCATGCAGTAGAGAATAGAGATGGAAAAGGATGAATACCTTTTTCGTGGAAATTAACTCTGCTTCTAATGCATTCACTCGATATATTGCAGTATTTAACAGCTCTTCTTTCTCGGAAGGCATTTTCATAAATTTAGTTTGTAAAGTAGACACTCTCTCTTCCAACTCGGTAAGCCTTCTTTGAGTATGTGAAAACAGATTTGTATCAGCGAGCTGCAAACCTGCCGGAGATCTAAAATCTTCTTTGGAAGTTGGCTGAATAATCACATCTGGGATGCTGTGATGAAAATATGAAATCAGACTGGTAGCGCCTCTAAACAATTTTTGAGTTGCAGATTGTAAGAGGCCGATCAGAGTTGTAAAGAAAGCCATGATCACTGTCAAAAATCGAAGACGCTGCTGCCACTTTGCAGTATCTTCGATGGATGGCTCAGAGAGCTTTTCTGCAACAAGTTACAGTAGAAATGCTGAAATCGGAGTACTGAATTAGAAATATGTTGCATCAGATAATGATACATCGACTTTGTATTCCAAATCGAGTAACAAGTAACAACAACAACAACATCAGAGCCTTAATCCCAAAATGATTTGGGGTCGGCTGACATGAATCATCTTTTAGAACCCCGTCCATGGGTGAACACACACTTCAAAATGCGAAAAAAATAGAAAAGAAAAATTGAAAAACAAAAGGGGAGTGAAACATAATACAAAAGTCAGGTAAACTTATAGGTTTTAAAATCGAAATCCGGATTTCTTTTATAAAAACTTAGAATTTAAATCGAGAATAAAGATTAAAACGATTTTGAAAACCGAAGTAAAACTTAAGGTCAATAAATTATACATAATGCCGCATGGTCCAGAACTCGATTAAACCGTTGATTTTATACAGCAGAATTCTAGCATTATGAATAAGTCGGTAATGCTAACCTCTTGATGAATTTATCTGAGAAGTAGAGAGTTCTCCAATACATGTACTGTCCTGAATCTTTGCAACCGGTACATACTCATCACTATGATGCAAGGGACAAATAGAACTAACAGTTTCCGCAGCCCTACCCTGTAACAAGGCATTACTTAAGAAGGTTTTTTTCGTTGAATACTCTAATTATCTACATATGCAACAAAATACGAAATCCAAGGTAAAGAATCTGAGCTTACGAACGCTTCACATGTCACCAACATTTATATGAATGACAATGCTGAATAATCTAATTAACATCGACTTCGTTCAGCACTTACTTCTTCATCAACTGGCGTCAATTTTACTGGTGCAGAACCAGGTGATCTAGATAAAGAAAATTCTTCAACCTCGGATCCAGATTCTGCAGTGGATACGTCACTATCTTTCATCTGATATACAACATACAGAAGCAACATGAAACAGTAAATACGCCCTTCAGTTTGGTTTCAGTCAGTGGCGTAGTCAGAAAATTTGATCAGTGGGGTCTTAATGTAAATTTACGAACCACCTATAAAATAGAGGGGTCTTACGTAGTAAGAAATCAGTACAATTGTACATATGCGGGCATATGATACGATAAATCTACAAAAATCTGTGGGGTCTTAAGACCCTATTTCTCATAAGGTGGCTACGCCACTGGTTTCAGTACGAATTTATCAGGGAAAAAAAAAGTTTACCAAGTTGTCACAAGCAATCAACTTTCCTTCACTGTTTGAAATAGCCACCTCGGCTTCACCAGTTTGGATGGTCTGGAAACGGTAATTCAGATCTAGGTAAGTCTAACTAGTAAAGATGAAACAATGTATATCAAGAGTCATACTTAAGCACCAGTAATACCGGAACACGACTGCTCAATTGTGACAACCTTTAAAATATCAGGATCTTTCCAAGGCCCCTTATCAGACCTCATACAGCCACCTTGGTCTGCACAATTGCACGTCCCACCCAGGAATTCAGGCAACTGACTGTATGAAACAGAAACACCGGAACTCGTGATACAGCCGACTAAATACAATTTTCAAATTGAGGAAAACGAGAAGAACTAAACCTGCAAAGTCTATTGAAGTACCTTTTGTCGATAATCTCTAGCAATTTGTTATGATACTTTTGGCCAAGAACCTGAAAAGAAAGAAATATATTAAACAAGTGGTCATCATTTACGACGTTTAGCTATCTCAAGGCACTTGGAAACATACATGAATTTTGGATGATGTATGAGGATCAAGAAGAGTCTTGATTGTGCTCCAGACTAGTTTAAAACCACTGCCAGCATTAATGATGTACATGTGGTGCAGCGTCTGTAAATATATCGTCATCAAAAGAAGTAAATCTTATTTTTATGACATTTGGAGGACACGATGAAAAACTGCGTCCAAAATATAACCAACAAAAGGCTACCTCCTTCATAATAATATACGAAGGGCAGACACTTTAGTGAGCCATTTTGCTTTTATTCCATCAGATTTCACACATACCTCTGGGTAGTTGTCGTTATCAATCTTCTGCAGTTGTATAATGAGGTCACGAGCAGGTTTAGCTATGTTTTTCAAGCCCTAACGACGAAAACATTAAGAATGATTATAAAGAAGTCTACAGAATGTCCATACATACACGAAAGGAGACGTCAGCAATTCAGCATACCATGCCTTGCACATCCAGAATGGATGTAGTTGAATCTATATGCCTTTTGGCAGCAATGGAGCAAGCGGGAAATTTTATTGCAAAGCATTTTTCAAAGTCCTGCGCATGGTACTTCAGGTAGCGTTCCATTGTGGTTACTTGCAGAAGCTTTTCAGCATCGACTTTACCCAACTGATATATGTAGATAGGCCTCCCATCCTTGTCCACGCCATGAAAACCTTGCGGACAGAACTTCAAGACTTCGTCCAACTCATGGTATTCAAAATCCTGACGACAGAAATTTGATAGATGTATGTCTAAGTACCAAGTAAACTAAACACCCCTATTAGGTTTTCGATTCAGTTCACGCAACAGGTTCAAGGATCGATTAACTAAACACCGAAGCAGAGATCAGTAGACCAACAAATACAAATGACCAATAGTCAATCACCTTGAGGAGAGTATCGGCACCAAATTCTTTTCTCCATTGAAGCATATTAGCCCACATTTGCTTTGCTTTCTCAATGTCGAACTTTCTTGCCTTCAAAAACCTAAAAAAGGATGACTGTTGATATAAAATAAAATACTTCTGAGATATCAAAAGAGAGAGAGATTAAGAGTTAGTGAATAAGTAATCCCCGAATGCACGATATGACAGTCACCTGTAATATGCAATATTTTTCAGTAATAACAACCGATACATCTCCGAATCAGCACACTTCTAAGACCAACAAAGCAAGAAGCCCATGGTAAAGCGGTCCCATATAGACTGTTGGTGTTGGAATCAACAAAAAAAATTACTCACTCCATCCCAGTTATTTGTTGTCCTTTGGTTTTGGCACAAAGACCAAGGAAAGGGAGAGAGGAGGGGGGGGGGGCCAATTATAAGATGACAAGTGGACAAAATTGAGTGTGAATGATCAAATTACTCATCAAATGCAATCCTAAAATAGAAAGGACAACAATTGACTGAGACACCCAAAATGGAAAAAGGACAACAAATGACCGGGACAGAGGGAGTACCTCAGCAGCATATAATAATCATCATGTCTTGCAGGCAGCAACTCATTCGAAAGTAAAATCTCTCGAAAAGCTTGTACAGCCTGCACTTCCTTATTATCGCGCACATCCTTGATGGAAACGCAAGCTTCTCTTCCCTCAACTTTCCTCTTCCCTTTCCTAATGCTGAGTGAACGCCTTAGTTTACTAGAAGCGGTAATGGCTCTATTCTTTAGACTACCATTCCTCTTCTTTTCATTTTCCGATGCTTCAACATCTGATTTTCGATCACTGTTTTCAGGCATACTGGATGATCCCTCAAAGCCTGCAAGTTAAATCAAAGAAGACAAATCAACTGATCTACACTGCCATAGTTAACTACTGTATAACATTTAAGCAACAGTTAAATAAATAAATACATGTATAAATAAATAAACAGTTAAACTACCTGACATAAGAAAGTGATGAAAAATACAGTAGAATTCTCAAACTTATTTATTTTTTATTTTTTTCTTGATTATATGAAATTTTGATTTTAGGATATAAAATCAAAAAGTAAATTAATTCCATGTTCAAGAATGATGTACTAGCGGTGGATTACTCGAGCGGTCCACTCTACGTATCTTTCTGTAATGTTTTTCTTTATGAAATTTGTGGCATGCAACTACCTCCCTTTTTGGTTTCCTCTTTCAACATGCCACGTTTCCTGTCTACTCAAATCCTTGTAAGAAAGACATACGAGAAGGTCTTTTATAAGACGGTTTTATAATACGCTTATTGGACATTTTTAAATCGCCACATGAAATTAACTTGGTAACAACACAGATAGTCAAGTAAACCAGCAACTAATTTTACAATAACACCTGTGTAAAACAATTTCACACAAGAATATTTCATTAATATCGATGTTTCAATATTTTAGAAATTATTGTATAAGCGGTTTTATAATATCACTTCTTTATTTATGAAGAGACTCATTTATGTTTTTCGTTGCGTCTTTTGATGATACTCATAAGCACGGAGTGGAAACTAGAAATTTGTGGTGTTAAACTGATCCTTAAGAAATTAGTTTAGGCAGCAAATACCCAAACGTAGATCAGTTATGGGTTTCGGAACCAGACTTGGGAATCATTCATTGTACGTAATGGTTCACCCCGGGTTGTGGTGATTCATGTTCGAATTATATAATGTTACATTGATTTTCATTGTTGTCTAGGACTCGGCCCACAGGTCAGGCCATTTCCGACACAAACAAAGGGCCTAATGATAATAAACAGATCGTCCACCCCAAAAGACAATTGTCTGATACAGTTTACCAATATTTACAGATAGTTACAGCATGAACAAAAGAAAACTAAGCCAGAAACAGCAGTTCCATTAGACTAGTAGAGTAATATGCATTCCCAGCTCCATAAGATCGATCATTCTATATACAATGTACAAGTTCCTTCCTGCAAGAATACTTCAGTTATTAATATAAAGTACCAGTTTTGTCGAATACTGATCAGAGGGTCCTGTAGGAGACGGCTTCACAGGTGACGAGGTGAGTATCTAATTGTAAGGTTAATGGATTGGTCTCACGTGTACGACCATCTCAAATAATATTTTGTTGATCACTAAATAGAGTAGAAAATTTTACCTGTCAAGCCCAATTCCTTTTGGCGCGCAATTGAGTAAGTTTGTCCCTCCATTGTGCTGGAAGAAAACATAATATTATGTGACGGTAATTTTGTGGTCATTTACGAAGACACTAAGGACTAGCTTTTCTATGGAACCACAAAAACGAGGCCAACACTACAAATTTGAGGTTTTCAACGCAAATAAAGAGCTACATAACGAAAACAGAAAAACACAACGTTTGGGATATAGATTTGTCAGCAAGGTCGGATCAAAACACAAATCAGTGACGTCAGTCAGTTAAATCCGACCCAACTTGAAAACAAACCATTGGTAGCTGATATTATGCAAAAAATGTATGTTTAGGTTACAATGGTCAGCACTCAGATGTTACAGATTGTAAATAAGCCATATCTATTTACCAGAGCCATACGACTGATATCTGGATATTTACTACGACCTTTAGATTGTATCTCCATTATAAGAAAAATAATTTACTTTTAAATTGATTTGCAGTGGCAACTGCACGTAATGTGTAAACAAGAAGCGATCACCATACCTGCATCCTGATAACGCTCCTCAAGCGCAGCATCAAGCATGTTTCGCATTAAATTAAATTCTGTTGTCTCTACGCATGGCTTTCCACTAGGCCTGATTCAACCCAATAATGAAAAATGTAAGATTTTGCTAGCAATAAAAAGCAGTTCACATTTTTACTGGAATATATATCTAGAGTAACAACAAGAAAATCGTAGACTTTGTCTACTGTGATGTGGCAAAACCCTCGTACCAATCTGATCCAAATACCATCAAATGAATCGAATGTTCATGTTCTCGTGTTTAGATAAATATCTCATAGCGACGTCAATAATCTGATTGACGAGAAAATACGACAATAGTAAAAAATAAGGAACTCTTTGATTGCAAATACAATCAAAGAAGTATTAGCCAAATACACGATGGCTGAAAGAAACAGAGATCTGAAAGATAGAATAATACAACGTACCGATCCAATTCAGTAAATGACAAAACATCAGATGCAGGCCCCAAAGATGCCGGCTTTGCAGACTCTAGGACCTTCATTCCATCACTGTGAGCCAAGTTCTTGTTTACTTGTATTGGAACCTGCGCAGATAACTCAACAAAGAATTACCTTTTGCAGGTTTAAAGCAAAAACACACTTGCAAAAAACACATATACTTGTATCAGAAGGTCTCCATTAACCCCTATAATTTAATCAGGAAGGCACAAGTATTTAGATTGGTACGTGAGACCGTCTCATTTGAAACACACTGAACAAAGAATTTCCACAAGAACACAAGTGACGGAAGAAAAAAGTACCTTGCATCGCACAGCAATATTGATCGCATCTGAAGGTCGAAGATCAAAGCTTATACATTCAGCTTCATTATCAACCTGTAACCATGAAAAATATGCCGTGAGCAAGATTAATGAAAGAGATAACTTTTATCCAACCAATGCATCAACATACTCACTATACGTACCTTTGTGAGATATATTTGAGCAAAATACGCTTCATGCACTCTCTTTGTTACACGAACAACTTTGACCTGCAATATGCATTTATCATATGATACCAACCAAAACCTTTGAATAGGATAGCAAGAAAATTTGATCGACAAAATGCAACTATCCCTAAGAAACCACAATCGGAGGGTAAAATTTGTTTGTTTAACTTACTGCATATCCCATCTTCTCAACCATCTCCTTTATGACATGATACATTGTTGGTCTAGCCTGTCCATTACATTAATACATATATGACGACAGGTCAATAACTACACAGTAGGTAACATACTAGCTAGGCTTCATGATACTCTTTAGTAGCAAAGACGCAAAGTAACAACTACTTACTATATGTACATTCCGGATAGCAGCCATAAGCAATACACTGGGCATCTCCACTGCAAGATATTAAGACCTGTCATATATTGGTTGGAAGAACACAAAAGAACGCAAAGTTGAACAGCACGGAGAATATGTACATACAAACAATTATCGGGAGAAGTAGTCCAGTTCCATCTTCCATTTTGAGGACTATGGCAGGATGTGGTGCATAATCTGGTAAATGGCCACCTTGAGGACTGTTGTGAACACATTTCATAAGCTTACCATCTCTCATTTTAATTGTGAAGCCATCTGCACCACTCTTCACTTCAACTGCAACAAAAGAATGGAAAACGTTTACGTAATGGAAAAACAAAACAGCAACTGGGCCCTACGAGCAGCAGCATGTACACCGTGTGAACAATCAGTTTACTACGGAGTACAAAAGATGAGATCTGACTAGAACTACATTTCTATGCCGACGATATAAGTCCATTGATGCAAGCTTTCCGCATCACATAACGTAAGTCTCGAATACAACAATACCAACTACATTACCATAGTGCTCCAAGGCCTCTTGCTTAAGGCAGTATATGGAGGATCGGCTATGCAAGCCTTAACCCTAGATTCCTATTCCATCATGTTCGAACAAGACACAAATTTTAATTCCTCATAATCCCAAGAGAAAAGTCAATTAACTCTTCTCCAACTATGAATACAAAGGCAAGTATCAATACACAACCAAACTGGGACATAACAATGGCAAACAACGGGAAATAATGTGAGAAAGCATGCTAATCAGACTATCAGAGTATCCGAGAACCCAAATAACCATCAAAAGAAAAATAACTCATTAGCTCATTTTACATGTTTGAAATTTAACAACACAAATAGCCAATTAATGTGTGGACTCTGCACAGCTAAATAGAAATCAGCATTCACGAACCATACACCGGCCTAGCTCACAGGCCATCTATGCTACCTCACATATAAACTTACTCAATTAGTTCAGGAATAAAGTAATTAGGTAACAACGTACCAGCCTCAATAACACTCGAATTGACATAGTCCTCATCCTTTTCACTGAAATTCTCGGCTGTGCTACCATTTCCATTAGATGATGAACTGAAAGTGCACTGAATAGTTCCAACCCTTCTCATATGACGTGAACGAGCGCAAACACCAGCATTAGTGCTATGTCGAAACCCATCCTTGTAACCCCAAAACCTACTTCTTAACATTGCTGTCCTTTCCAAAGGGCTATTAATCGGCACAGCGTAAACACCCACTTGTTTTGCTTGAACAGTGGGGCAAATAACAGGTCCTTGCAATGTTGCCATCTCCTATTTTAACTCCTAAGACAAAATACCATCTTAAAATAAGCAAAATGGTACAACACCACATATTTCTCCCAGTTTACCAACATCTAAAACTAGTAACTGCAACATATCTCTTAAAATATTACGAAATCACAGCTATTAATACTCAGCATGTTCTTTATAACAAGTTATTTGCGTTTTTATTCTATGGTGACGAGTATTTTAATTAAACGTAAAGAACCAGTTGAGACAGTGAGAGTATGACCCAAAAACTAAATTCCCAACTAAACCTCCATGACTACTGTGAAAAAGTACAGCTAAGTAGCTAAGTTCTTAGTCAAATACTCGCTTCTCTAGATCATTTGTTTACCTTTTTTATTATCTGACCAGGGTATTTTAATCAAATGTAAACAAATGATTGGGACGGGGAGTACTTTATTGATTCCATTTGATTGTATACGTTTTTCAAAATATGTCATGAGAGTTTCGGAAAAATGTATACAATCAAATGGAACCCGAACCGAGTAAGTAATAAATTAAACCCACTAGCAAAGAATTATAGAGCTAAAAGGGAAGCTAATTTGAGAATCATACACAGTACACTAACATGATCATCAACCCCACTAATCACAAAGTTTCCAACTTTGATATGAGGATGGTTTTGAGAAACGTATACAGTTAAATGAAACCGAGGATCATTTGTTAACCTTTGATTAAAAATACTCCTCGTGGAGAAAATATAAAAGGTAAACAAATGATCGAGACAGAAGAGTATATACAGTACACTAACATGATCAATAACCCACTAATCACAAAAAAAAGATTCCAACTTTAATTGTTTCTCTACATAAAAGATTAAATTTTTAATCTATAACTCAATTATTCTGATCATAATCAACAGAAATACAGTATAAAACATTAAAAAAATCCAGAAAAAAATCAGATTCTAGCACCCACCTGATAAAAAGGGGTATAATTCCAAGAATCTAGGGTTCTACCTGTAAAATCAATTAAATTTACACAAATTAGGGAATTTTTTATGGGTTTTAATGAAATTTAGATGGGTATTTTGATGGGATCATGGAGAAAAAATGAGGGGTATTTTAGGAAGAAAATGATGAGATAAAATGGTGAATGGACCGACGAAAAATAATGAAAGAATAGAGATAAAGTTTGGAATTTGGATAAGAGATTCCTGTTGTTTGGATGAATTGGAGGTGTGATTGTGTCAAGATATTTTTTTATTGGATAAAGACATTTTGGAAGAATTGTTAATCCGTTTGCTGAATGACAGCTACACTCTTACTATTCCTCTAGAATGGCATTTTCTAGCTCACACCATTGTGATGTCATATAGTATTTCCAATCATTTTTGTTTCTAGCTTACCGAGTTCAGTTTAATTCCGCTTCCTTTAGTCGAAAAGAACATGATCTTCGTTATGTTACAACTCTTACAAGGGAAGTTTATTAGGACGGTAACTTAAACTTGCGTGTGTTATGGTAGGTATCATTCATATTGTGTTTTGTGGTTGTTTTGATGGTGTTTTGGAATTTGAGAAAACTGGATGTAATGTTGAAATAGGGTTATTAACTCGAGTTGAAGTGCAATGAGAAAAGGACAGCGCAATACTAGAAGAGTTTGTGTTATATTATCTCATAATAGTGGTTCTCCTTTACAAAAACAGATTCGATATTGATGATCAAATCAGACACATGTATTGCTTTAAACATATAAACTCACTACTAACGGCTCAATACGACTCTCAACCACCCTAATTTTGATATTAGCTATTGTATTTGTTTCCTTATTATTACCTTCTTTTCTCTTAGCACACGTTACACAGAGATATAGGATTCGACTTGTTCTCCCTTTGATAGTTTTTCTAACGTCAAGGATTCGAACCCTGCCAATGAAAACGAAGCAAATTTAATAGCTCTTTAATTAAAAAATGCCATGACAAAAATATTATTCAGTCGACGATAAATACCCAGTTTACACCCAAAAGGATTATAATCAAACTGAATTATTATTATTATTTTAAAGAAACAGAATTAATTTTTGAGTAAAGGTGCATAAAAAAAGGGCTTAGGTGGACCAAGTGAAGAGGGGTACCCCACAGCCCATGGAATAAAGATAGCCCAATAACAACATTATATGGACCATTAAAGTCAATCTGTCATCTGTACATCTTTCTTTCAGTGCAAGAGTGTGGTTTAGATCACTCTACAGTCCACTCTTTATAGGTATCAGCACTTTGGACATGGTTGTGCAGACTTGGATTTGATACCATTTATAAGATTCGGCATAAATCCACATTCTTGTTTAAAAGAACATATCCATTTTAAATTAAAAAAAGGGTTAAATAGATAGCCGTGATAAAAATACGGAATGTTTAGAGAATATCAAACTCTTGTCCTACTCATTTTACACTTAATAGGGATATAACCGTTTTAAGGGAGACTAACTGAAGTTAATTTACCCTAAAAATGTCACAAAACAATATGAAAAATATTTCTGAATGGAATCGGTTGATTAGATCCAAGGCTAGATCCATGATCGGTAACAATTTAACTTGATTTGTTCCAACTCGGTCCAAAAAAAAATTGGGATAAGGATGTTGACTCTCGGTATGCTTAATGAACAATCAGATTGATAATATTTTGACATTACTCATAAGTCATAAATTTGGATGATTTTTTAAATAAATGAATTAATTTAGATATAGCCTACTTTTGCCATTAAATTAAATATTGAACATCATATTGATATTATTTCCTCTTTGCGTAAACATTTAGACAGATATTGTAGTATATGTAATATGTCCATATGATTAATGAAAAACTCTCTCTGACTCTATAGATTGTTTACAGTTTTATTATATTATAAAAAAATATTTTATAAAATGTAAAATCTGTTGAGTTAGAGGTAATACTAGTTAAACGATTCATGCCCTGTTCTTTTGGATCTTAATTTAGCCTATTTCAGTTCAGTTCAGCTCTATTTAGTTTAGTACAACTTCATTCAGTTAAGTTCAATTCAGTTCAGCTCAGTTCGGATCCATTAGTTCACTTTAATTCACTTTAGTTATTTTTAACCGAAAAAAATAGGAGCTTATTTTATTTAAAACAGTGATATCTTGTCAAGGTTGTCAGGTAGGGTTTGTACTTGGTTGTTTTACTAGACATACACATCGGAGAAGTATGCAATTGTATATATAAAGATGAATAACAACTTAAAGTGAATGAAGAATATACTGCTTTATTTTCTGCTTTGTTTCTGACATTTTTTTTCCTCTTTTACTGAAATAGTGTAATAAGAACATTATTAGCTTAAGGGAAA
>LHUT01004138.1:0-10594 GCA_001412135.1 Silene latifolia subsp. alba
AAAAAGGAGGGAGTGTTTAGGTTTCCAACGTCGATTACTTCTCTCACGTTTTTCCAACGCTGATTACTTCTCTCACATAAACAATAATTACATATTTTCTCACGTTTTTTGAAGCTTCCATTAGCTGCAAAACATTCACCTTCCTTTCTACTTTTTTTTTTCAGTTTATTCTTTCATCTTCTTTTACTTTGTTCCAAAAAAAACATTTACAGGTTCTTCATCTTCATATTTCTAACGTCTTTTGCATGCAAGTTGAAAGGAGAAAAAAAAATTGTCGTTTTTTTTTTTATTTTTTACCCTAGCGTATTTTGCAGGTTCTTCATATTCGTATTTCTTTCTACATGGATGAAATGCAGATTGTACAAGTAAACAATGGTAAGTAAACTAGTATTCAACAATGTTTATTATATTTTTTTGTTTTTTTAAAGGATAAGTGGAAGGTGAGAAGGCAAACGGATGAAGTTGTGTTAAGTCTAATGAACTTATTTTTTTGAAGAAGAAAAGTTACATAATTTTGTGGACCTTGTAAATTCATTTGATTAGTATTCTATTTTAATTAGGGTCAAAAGGAATTTGTAACGCCACTAAATAACCCTACATTTTTTTAACAATTTTGTTGAAGTTACATAGTTTATGTGGTAGAGTTTTGTGTTTCTCAGTAAAGTTACACTATTATTGATGTGGCTTTTCTAGGTTTTGTTTTTGGTGAAATAATAAAGGGACTTTTTGTATTTTTACAGTGGAAGAATGTTGTGAGGATGTTTAAGATGTAGGGGAAGAGGAATTCTCTCACGTATTGCAAGGTGTAGGCGAGGATGAATTTTGTAGGACAGTAGAAACTCAATTTACGCCATATGTTGGACAACAATTCGATTCCATAGAAGAAGCTGTGAAATTCTATAAGATGTACGCGCTGGCCTGTGGGTTTGATGTGCGTAAATACACGACGAGGAAGTGGCGTGACGGAACTATTAGATAGAAACTCTTGGTATGTAACCGGGAGGGGTTTACATATGCAAAGAAGGTGAGCAAATCCAAATATGTTGTACTTGGTGGAAGCACACAAGAGGTGGAAGAAATTGGAGATAAGCAGAGAAGGAAAATTAAAGTGAGGAGGGTTGGGTGCAAAGCTAGGGTTAGATTATTCATGAAGAACGGCCTTCTAGTAATTGATCGATTTCATATGGGACACAGTCACGAGATTGTAGAGGTTAAAGATAGGGAGTTTCAAAAACTGTCAACGCGGTTACACAAATATCACAAGGGACTCATTGTCTGTAACTCAAGGGTTAGTACAATTATTTCGTAATATGAAACTGTTTTTTTGGCAATTACAATAGTAAAATAATTTGGGTGTTAAAGTTACATATTTGGTGTATAAAATTACAATAGTCATAGTTAAAGTTACATCTTAGCTTTTATAAAAAAAAATTAACTGAAGTTACAGTACTAGTGTAGTAAAATTTCAATTCTGTTAGTTAAAGTTACACTTTTGATGTATTGTGAGGAACGTGACATAAAATTACATTAATTGTGGAGTAAAATTACACTTGTCATTGTTAAAGTTACACTTTTGCTGTAATGTTTTTTTTTTTTTTGTGAAACTGTGAAAATATATTAATTAGGGAAATAAACAAGGATTACATCTTCACCATGTTTACCATATTCATTTTGCATTACTACATATACATCAAAACAAAGCTACAAAAAAGATGGTTCCCAAGGCAGTTTCATGGCTTTTAGTGTCCATCTCCTCTCGCGGCATCTTAACTGGATATCATGTTTCACCTGCATCAAGATGTACCTAGGTGTCATAACCTTCGCTTCCAACCTAGTGATATTCTTTGCATTCCATATGTGGTACCATAAACCCACCATAGCAGCACCCACAATCTGTTTCTTCATCAGAGACGGGCATCTCCATTTCAGGAACAAGTCAACAACATTACTCCGAGGAAATGAGTTACCAAACCAACCACTGAGCAGGTCCCAGCATTGCCTGCTGAACATACACTCATAGAACAGGTGGGCATGAGTCTTAGTCTGATTAGAGCATATCACACATTCTGCCTCAGTAATAACCCCAAAAGACAGGAATCGGTCCCTAGTCATCAGTCTTTCCTGCATTACCAACCATCCTATGAAAGCATGCCTGGGAATGATAGTTCTGCTCCACACCATAGGATACCACTGAACTGCTTGTTGTTGACCCATTAACCATTGATAGCCACTGGATACCTGATATTCTCCTTGAGTTGCACTCCATTGTCCATTAATGAATCCATATTTCATTCTCTCCTTAACTTGACAAATCTTACGCCATGTCCAACTTGTAGCATTAGTAGGTTTGTATTCTCTCCAGTCCCTACCTTTCATATAAACATGACACACCCATATAAGCCATAGATGATCACTTTTCATAGCTAACCAGCTGGTGTATTTCCCCATCATGGTAATGTTCCAGTTCTTTGCATTAATAATACCCAGGCCTCCATATTTCTTCTCCTTACAGATATTATCCCATTTGACAGCAGGTATTTTCAAGTACTGGTCAGACCCAGACCATAAAAAGTTCCTGCAAATCCCTTCAATTCTATCAATCACAGTAAGAGGGATAATAAAAATTCTTGTCCAATAAGAGTGTAATTGAGACATAACAGCCTGTATGAGAACAATTCTCCCAGCATAGCTCAGCTTCTTAGCCCCCCAACTTCTTATCCTAGCCACGACTTTTTCAACTAATCTTGTGCAATCCCCAATACCCATCCTTTTATGAGAAATTGGGATTCCCAAATAACTAAAAGGGAAAACCCCAACTTTAAACCCTGAAATTCTGAGGATGTACTCCATCTGCCCTTGCTCCATGCCATTAAAATATATATCAGACTTCTCCTTCTTCATTTCTGAACCAGAGGCTTGAGAGAAAGGAGCAAATGCCCTCAAAAGAACCATTATAGAATTCCTATCCCCTCTACGAAAAAGCAATAGGTCATCAGCAAAACATAGATGGGTCAGTTTTAGAGGTCGACATAATGGGTGGAAGTTAAAATCAACTTTACTAGTGACCTCATGAAGGATTCTAATAAGGTACTCCATACAAATGGTAAACAAGAGAGGTGATAATGGGTCACCCTGCCTAATCCCTCTCTTTCCAGGAAAATAGCCAAAATTAGAACCATTAATGGAAATGATGTACTAAGGGGTAGTCACACACGTCATAATCCATTTGACCATCTTCCCAGGGAACTGAAGAGCTCTTAGAATTTGTTCAATGAAACTCCATTGCACTGAATCATATGCTTTTTTAAGGTCTACCTTCATAATGCATCTTGGAGAGCAAGCTTTCCTCTTGTAGAGTCTAACTAGGTCATGGCAAATAAGTATGTTATCTGCAATGTCCCTACCTTTAATGATGGCATTCTGAGTCTCACTTACTATGTCTGGCAGAATTTTAGCAATCCTATTACAGATTACCTTAGAAATGAGCTTGTAAAGCACATTGCAACATGCAATGGGCCTAAAATCAGCAACTGTGTCAGGTCTTGCTTTCTTTGGAATCAAAGTAAAAGTGGTAGAGTTCACCTGTCTCAGCAATTGCCCATTATGAAAAACACCTGAACAACAGCCACAACACCCCCCCCCCCAAATAATAGGTGATGCATCAGTGTAAAATTGAGAAGTATACCCATCAGGGCCAGGGGCTTTATTGGCAGGAATAGAGTTCAGAGCCAGCTGGATTTCCTCAACAGTAACCTCCTTAATTATCTCCATACTTTGATCATCACTCATAACTTTGCCTTGCCTCACAGTAGGCACATTGACCCTTCTCACCTTCTTACTGGATCCCAGGAGAGACTTGTAATAAGCAATGAAGGCCAGTTCAATATCAGGAATATTATTAAAAGTTTGACCATCCATATCTTTGATAACCAAAACTTTGTTACTCATTATTCTAGATTTAATAATACTATGGAAATAATTAGTATTATCATCCCCATCTTGCATCCACCGAGCCTTAGCTTTTTGGGCCAAAAAACTTCTCCTGGCAGTCTGTAACTCCTTATAGCTTTGGGCAACAGCTGCCTCCTCCTGCTGAATCTCAACATTACTAGGGTCAGAATGCAGTCTCTCTTGGACACTATACAAATGAAGCTTTGCCACCCTAGTTGAAGTTTCAATATTAGAAAATGCTGTCCCATTCAAATTCTTCAATGGATGTTTCAGCAGTTTTATTTCTTCACCATTTGAAATTGCTGAACACCATAATTAGGATTGTACCAAATTTCCTGTAACAAAGGCAAGAACTAAGGGTCCTTGCCCCACATATTAAAGTACTTAAATGATCCTTTTTCCTCTCAACTCTAGCACTCAAAGAGATAGTGCAGGGACAATGATCAAATTCACCTTCAGGATGGAACATAATACTTGTATCAGGGAACTGCATGAGCCATTCATCATTACCCATAGCCCTGTCTATTCTACTAAAGACCATCTCACCTGACTTATGTTTGTTGTTCCAGGTGAAAAAAGCACCTTGAGCAGGTATATCATTAATCCCATAATCTGCAACACAGTCTTGGAACCCCCTCAATTCATAGGCAGTGACTTCAGACCCCAATCTCTCACACATGGCTAGAACATTGTTAAAGTCCCCCATTAATAGCCATGGCCCATTGACAACTTGTCTCATATTCGTCAAAGAGTTCCATAAAGGGATTATATCACTAACTCTGTTAAAACCATAGATAACAGACATCCACCACACTTTGCCAGTGACACAGGTTACTTTAACATGAATTACCTGAGCCTCAATATTAATCACATTAACTGTATAGTTGCCAGTATCCCAGATCACCCAAATCCTGCCACCATCATGAACAGTGTTGTTATGAACCAAACTGCAATTATTTCCAATTCCTTGGTGAACCTTATTAATAGAAGGAGAACGAACTCTAGTTTCTAACAGGCCAAAAATCCCTACATTATTTGTGTGCAAAAAATATCTAACATTATTTTGCTTATTCCTACTATTAATCCCTCTCACATTCCAAAACCCAATGCTACTCATTTTCAATTTGAGAAGAACTACACTCCATTTCCTCTTCCAGTACTCGTCTATAATGCACAGAGTGCTCCAAGACTTCCATGAATGTTCTTTTACCACTGCCAATAGAAATCCCCCCTTGCCTAGTCATCTTAGCTATTATTCTAGCAGGAGAAAAAGTTCTAAAAGCAGCAGGTGATACGTGCATATTCTATACACTTTATCTGCGGTTTTGGCACGTATTTCCATGCATAATTGTTAGCTTAAGGCTACTATTTCTCCCGAAACGGTTTACTTTGCATTTTCTATGATTTATTGTAGGAATGAGTGGAAGTAAGCTAAATCAAGCCTAATTCGTCCTCCGGAGGCAACTTCAAGGAAGCCCAGAAGAAGGAGATTCAGATTCACCCACCTTGGGATGCGTGCAAAGGAGTGAAGAGCTGATTTGAAGGAACAAAAAGAGCCACTGCACAGCATCACCAGTCGAANATTTTCGAAACCCCCAATTAATCGTTACTTTTATAGACTGAATAATAGCAAACAAAATCAACCTTGTCTCTCTGTGGTTCGACCCTTACTATCACTAGCTATAGTTTTAGTTTGGAATTATAAATTTAACTTTGGTACTAAACGACGGTATCAGCAGGCATGGGTGTAATCATACCCCAAAGACTTTCTAAACCCTGAGACACTCTTACCTGAGGAACAAGAGGCTGGACTGATCTGACTGCCTCAACAACAGGAGTCACAGTCACAGATCTCTCATTCACAGTAGGTGCAGGTTGTTGGACTTTTTTAGGTCTCCAGACCTTTTGCCCTGGCCTGGTTGCTTTAGTTTGCTTCCCTTTCCTACAGTCCCTTGCAATATGTCCCATACCCTTACAATCAGCACATATAACTGGCTTCCATTCATAATGAACTATTTGCCTATGCATAGTATCCAGTTCATCAGCAAATTGAATTACATCTGGCAATTCAGCACCAATTTTCACTTCCACCATAACCCTCTCATGGCCTAGAAAGGTCTTCAACAAAGTGTTATTATCACACCTGACCGGCTTACCAACAAGCCCAACTTTCTTCATTAAGTCGTTACCCTAGAATTTCAGAGGCAAACCATAAAACCTAATCCAAATAGGCACCATATTTATCGCTTCTTCACCATATTAGCCTCCGGGGTCCATTCCTTGACAATAACAGGTTTATTGTCAAAGAAAATTGGTCCAGCCTGTAACACCCTAAGTTTCATTTCCTCAGTTTTAAAACGAACCATGAAAGTACCATTGGAGTTAAAGGAAATTTTTTCATAATCTGTGTACCCCCATACCCGTTTTATGAAGCCATCAATAACCTTGAAAGGAGGGTTTGCCCCAAGCACATAACAATACACTGCAGTGGACCAATATTTCAGCTCAGATGCTACATCATCATCAGTAAGTTGGAGAGGTCTTACCATCGAGGCCGCATCCGAGTCAGAAGATTGTCCTCTTTCTAGCACCTCTGTCCATTCAGACTCAGAGCCACTTCCTTCTTTCGAGATTGAATCCATGACATTATTAAGATTGTATGGATGGATTATCGATTCCTGCTCAGGCGCGTGCTCATCTGGGTGATTAAACCCCAAAAGAGCATCATCATCTTGAGCAATGATCCGAAATCTCGATCCACTAGCTGTATTATTTGGAGTATTATTACTAATTTGTGATTTTTTTTGAGAATTTTGTGCTATTAATCTTATTACTCTAGTAGATTTAGGTGAATTTTTCCGATTACGAGCCATTGCAGGAAAACGAAAAGAACCCTAAATCGCCTTTCTTACTAACCTTTCTCTCTCTTCATTGAATGCGATAAAAAAATTATTATCACAAATTATTATCACAAATTATTATTAAGATTGCTGTAATGTTAAAAATTGAAGTAAAGTTACACTACTTGTTTAGTAAAATGACAATCGTCATGGGTTAAGTTACACTTTAACTGTTATGTGAAGAAATTAAGTAATGTTACAGTATTTGTGTAGTAAAATTATAGTTCTCATTGCTAAAGTTACAATTAAGCTGAAATGTGAGAAATGTGGCATAAAATTACATATGATTCACATTGAAGATTGTTAAGCATCACAAAGAAATTACACTATACATTTTCCATTGTTTTGGAGTAGTTGAAATTAGTGTTTTTTATTAGAGTTACAGTACTTGTGAATTACAGTTATACTATTGATGGTTTAAGTTACAGTAGTTGAACTGAAATTGAGTTTAACTGCAGCTGAAGATAGGTGCTACAAAGACATACAAAATGTGCAAGGAACATGTGAATGGGTTTGAGAATATAGGAGCGAGTCTAACCGACTTCAAGAATTTTCACAGAGACGTAAAGTGCTACATTAATGAAAGGGATGGTCAGTTGTTCATAGACCGTTTTAAGAACATGGCAGAATCGCGTGATGATTTCTTTTTCGATTATGAGGTAGATGTTGATGGCAGCCTCATCAGGGCAATATGGGCAGATGGAGTTGGTAGAAGAAACTACTCGGTATATAGTGATGCCGTGTCTTTCGACTTCACATACACAACAAACAAATACAACATGGCTTTTACACCTTTCACATGTGTTGATAATCATAAAAGATCGGTAAAATTTGATGGTGCGTTGAATTTTAGGGAGAAGGATAAGTATTTTGATTGGGTTTTCAGCCGGTTTTTGATTGCGATGGGTGGTAAGGAACCAGATTATATTATAACCTACCAAACCCATGAATTATAAAATCTATTGGGCACATATTCAAGACGGCTAGGCACCGTTTTTGCATGTGGCACATCGTGAACAAGGTACCTGTCAAATACGGGAGCAACGCGAAAGATTTTAATATTTCATGAAGAAGTTGAATGCCATAGTGTGGGACGAAGACATTGAACCAAATGACTTTGACAAGAGTTGGTGTGAGATAATGGAGGAACATGGAGTTGGTCCCGAACGTGACTGGTTTGAGGAAGTGTACAACAAAAGTAGGCAGTGGGTGATGGCCGATTGTAGGGACTTAAATATGGGTAGTGTTATGAGGACAACGCAAAGATCCAAGAGTGAAAACAGTTTCTTTAAGAANNAATTCGGGAACGTTAGTCGAGTTCTCGTCGCGGTATGAAAATGCTATAGACCTACAAAGACATACACAAAAGAAGCTTGACAATGAGAGCATGCAGACATCCCCGAAATTATCAACCCAGTTGCCTATAGAGAGCTATGCGGCAAGAGTGTACACACATGTGGCATTCGATGTGTTCCAAGAGGAGGTAAGTCGATCAACAAGCGGACTTAGTGCTCAGGGATTCAACGAGCGAAATGGTGTAGAGGTGACAAACCTAAAAGATGGATTGATGGGAAGAGTATGACATTCAGTACAAACCAGGTATTAGTCTGTTACTTTGTCTCCTTGAAATTTGACTCTCTTAATTTGGAACTTTTGTTTCAATAATGTGTAACTTAAGTGATAAATTATGTAATTTTAATAGGATAACTTATTGGAATGTTGAAATATTGTGTTTATTGAAGTTATACTTTAGTGTTAGTAGATGACGACACTATATTGAATTAATATTGTTTTTTGTTTGTGCGTCAACAAGGAACACATGAGGAGACATGCACGTGTATAATATTCAAACGTTCTGGAATCCTATGTAGACACATAATTTCGGTTTACTCAGGTAATGGTGTGAACAAAATACCGGATGCTTAAGTGGCTAAAAGATGGACAAAAGATGCAGTTAGCTACTCGTCCGATGTCAAGGATATTATTGATGGGAAAAAAATTAAAATGACAAAGTTGTGGTCAGAAGTGCACGAAATAGTTGGATTATTGAGAGATAGGGATAAGACTGATGTTGAGAGGTTGTGCATTTTCATTCGGGAGTTTAGAGAAAAGTTAAGACCATCATTCGAGGAATTGACGAAGGAACAAGAAATAGAACAGTTACTTGGATGTAAGCCCATCGAGAAAATTACAATACTTCCTCCTAAGCAGGCGAAAAACAAGGGGAGTGGAAAAAGAATGTTGTCGACGAAGAGTAAAGTTGCTGCAAAAAATGCTAAACCAAAGAGGATGTGCAACAACTGTAAGCAAATGGCACACCATGACAAGAGAAATTGCCCCAACCCGTTTGCAGAGCGTCCACCGATTTCAGTTCAATCTTCTTCAGAGGAGAGTGAGAATGAGGCAGAAGAAGAAGAAAAGAAGAAGACTCGGAGTAGAAATTTGAATTACTTTTCATTGGCTGTCTTGGCTTGTGGAATTGTTATTTTTTTGGATTATGAAGTTGTAGTTACTTTTCAATCTTTTTTGGATTATTGTTACAGTGAGCAGTTTATTTATCAGATGGAGTTACACAATGTAGGACTGAAGTTATATTTTGTGTGAAATGAAGTTACAGTTCGTAGTTTATTTATTTTAGTTTTTCAAGTCTTGCCTTTAAGTATGATTACGCACTTGAGATTTCATAGCGTAAATTATAATCATGGATGCCAAAGTTGTTGAAAATTTGCAATTTGGTTATCCATTGAAGTTACACAATGTAAGACTGAAGTTATATCTTATGCGATATGAAGTTACAGTAACAAATTTATTTATTTTGGTTTCTCCAAATATAATTTATGACTATGAACTTTATTAAATAGGGATTCAACTTTAGTACGTTTAATGTGTAANACTGAAGTTATATGTTTTGTGAAATGAAGTTACAGTTCGTAATTTAATTATTTTGGTTTTCCAATTCTTGGTTTTAAGTATGGTTGCGCACTTGAGATTCCGTAGTGTATATTATAATCATAGATAACAAAGTTGTTGAAAAAATTTCCAAATTGGTTGACCATTGGAGTTACACAATGTATGACTGAAATTATATGTTATACAACATAAAGTTACAGTAACAGATTTTTTTATTTTCGTTTCTGCAAAAATACTTTATGACTATGAACTTTATTAAATGGGGCTTCAACTATAATGTGTAATTTCAGTTGGAGTTACACATTCTTGGAATAAAGTTACAGGAATTATGACTTAAGTTATATAATTTATTGATAAAAAAAATATGTTCAGAGAGTAATAAATTTATCTAATTTGGTTTCTCCAAAAATAGTTTATGAATATGAACTTTATTAAATGAGGCTTCAACTTTTGTCCGTGTAATGTGTAATTTCAGTTGGAGTTACACATTCTTTGTCTTAAGTTATAGGAAATATGACTGAAGTTACAAAAACTAATGATTAAAAATATGTTCATGGAGGATAACTTCAGTGGTTAATTGTGTAACTTCAACTTTTGTCCGTGTAATGTTTAATTTCAGTTGGAGTTACACATTCTTGGATTATAGTTACATGAATTATGACTAAAGTTATAAAATTTATTGATAAAAAATATATGTTGATGGATGAAAATTTCAGTGCAGTTATATTTTATGCGACATGAAGTAACAGTAACAACGCCCTAGTTTCGCCCTCCTTGGAACCTGCTTCGGGCGGGGAAGTGCCCAGCAATAGGCCAGGGTTCTCGCTCGCTAT
>LHUT01004138.1:19135-29358 GCA_001412135.1 Silene latifolia subsp. alba
CTAAATTAATCTAACCTAGCTAACTATAATTTGCCACGTGTCACGTAGCTATTGATTTGTGTACAAAAAGTTTGTACATATGGGTAGCCTTTTCGGTTTAGATGAGAGGGTATAACTTACCAATTATTACAAGTATAACAGAGCGGGACCCACAGTGACCTCACTCCCACGAAAAACGGCAGTCCATCACATCTCCATCATTCCACCACTAATTCCTAACGGCAACTCAACAAATCCGTGACGGTTACACCTTCTCATTTCCCAATTCCTACACCACCGTTACCGTCTTATTTAACCTCCCTTCCTAACGGACCTCTCCTCCTTCCCCTAACTCCGTCAACTCCTTCTCCCAAATTAAATATAATAATATTAAAATAATTATAAAAATGACATCTTGCGACGATGATTTCTCTCTCCTCGCCACCGCCGCCGCCGATGACCACCAGAACCAACATTTCTCCCACCACCGCTACCACCCTCGCTCCGATCCCCCTAACGACGCCGTTTTCGTCAACCACTATGACTCCGCCGACTTCGATCCGGATCATGATCATGATCCTGATCCTAATCCGGATCCGACTGCAGGCAACAAACGTAAGGATCGCGATGATGTCAGCGACGGCGGAACTCCGACTGCTGGGACTTCTGCGGCGTCGTATTATAAGAAGGTCAAGTCTCCGGCGACTGCGTCTGCTAGCTCCGCCGAGTTCCGGAAAGATAGGTATTCCATATTATTACTCCTTCCGTCTCCATCATTTATTTACGCTTTTTATTCTTTGCCAGGAGTTCTAATCAGATGTAAATAAATGACGGGAACAAATGGAGTGGCGTCATATATTTTTGTAAAGCGCTTTTACAATTGACATAAATACCTTTATTTAATTAAAAAGCTGCTTTTTGTATTATTTCCTCGGAAAATCGATCACAGATACTTGAGTAAAGCGGTTTTAAGAAAACTACTCGAGTAAAGCGGTGTTGTATTGTGAAATGACAGGGAAGAGTGGAGCGACACGGCGATAGAGTGTTTGTTAGATGCGTACACGGACAAGTACACGCAGTTAAACAGGGGGAATTTGAGGGGGAGAGATTGGGAAGAGGTGGCGGCGATTGTGAGTGAGAGGTGTGAGAATCTGAGCAAGAGTGTTGAGCAGTGTAAGAACAAGGTTGATAATTTGAAGAAGAGGTATAAGTTGGAGAGGCATCGGATGACTAGTGCTGGACTTGTGGTTAGTCATTGGCCTTGGTTTAAGAAAATGGAGGCAATTGTAGGTAATTCACCGTCTTCTAAGGCGGTTTCGGATGAGGAGAAGGTCGGTGGTCCCAGTAGTGGGAGGCCGCAGAAGAGGTACATCTTGTTGCTCATTATTCTAGGATTAATTGTTTATCGTCATTTCTATTTTGTTCCCTTGAACTAGCTTGAGCTCGAATGAGGCTCAGTTTTGACCAAGCTTTACCTGGGTTTTGTCCAAGCTGATTTCAACGTCTTGACAAACTGGCTCAGTTCTGTTATGTTATAGGTTCAAGTACATATTGTTGTGGATCTTTCGTTGTTAGCCTATTTTTAACTCTAATTAATTTCTTATGCTTGTTTTTTAATTTTTATTACATTGTTCGTGATTGGATGTCGAGGAATGGTGCAACTAATCCAGTCCAACTATATGATATTGCTTTAATATTCATGCAGTTGATTTGAACGACTTACACATTGACATTTGCTGTTTATTAGCTACTGCCAATATCAATTTGTGATTTAATTTTGGAACTATTAGATGGATGCGTGCTCAATTTCTATGACATTGCGTCTGAAACTATTGGAGTTGTTTTGGTCTTTTGGAGAAGTCACTTTTTTGGTTTTTTTACTTGTGGATTGCCTTGTATTTTTGAAATGGTAAATTTTTTTCTAGAATTTTGTCTACTTTGTAGAATTTAGTGAAGCTCTGTCTTTTATACCATGAGTTTCAAAAGAGATTTTATCCTTGTTTTATCGCAACCTGATAAGTATTCGCGTTTGAAATAATCATGACTGGCTTATGTATAACGTCAGAAATTTAAATTTATCTTTTTACATGTCTTAATATGAAGCCATGGGAGTATTTGGGTTTCAAGCTTGGGACTTCAAGCAGATAACTGTATCTCTGGCCTTCAAAAATTTGATCAATCGGGGCAGTTTGTTTGGCTCTTCTACGAGAATTCAGATATTTTGCTAATGGAAAAAACGATTAGGATCTCATTGTAAATTGGGCCATTGGGGAGCATTGGGTGTTAGATAAAAGGGCAGAAATTTGTTTTGGCTTGTTTATAAATTAGGGTTGCCGAATTCATAATACACATAATTCGAATTCGCAATTCGCTCAAAATAGGGAATTCAATACGCAAAGTATTACAAAACAAAGCAATTCGCGAATTCGTAATTACTAATACGCTTATAAGAGAGCATAATTACATTCTAAATTAGGATATTTTCGAAGAATTAATTTTTTTGTTTTAGTATTTTATAATATATTTGCTTTTGAAAATAGATCGTCTCAGAGTGTGAGACCGTCGTAAGATCATCTTATTGTAAAATTTGGGTAGCTGTTTATGACTATTAGTCGTTACTCAATATTCCCAAAGGAAATGTCTAGAATTTTAAAGGGTGAAGACAAAAAGACTCCCTAAGATAGGCGAATTCATATTGAATTTTTNCGAATTAATTCGAAAACGTATTGCGAATTAATACGCGTGTATTAATTCGCACCCTAGGTGAGCGAATTAGGTAACCCTGTTTATAATCCTTCAGCCAGGAATGCTTTATTTTGTAAATTGTGGCCTTCGATTGTCTTTGGTATCTGAAAACCAAGACCAAGATAACTATGATGCTTTGATAAGTGAAATTTGTCAGCTGCGTACAGCTGCAGTTATCCCGAATCTGGAAAGATGGAATTTTAGCATCTTCAAACAGATGCAAACTTTTTTCGTCACAGAGCTGTTAAGAACAGCTAACTTATACGTGTATACCGGTAGCAACAATATGTTGATGGTCAGTTTTTAGGTAATTGGTATAGTGGTAGCTATTTTACACTTGTGTTTTTCCCCCGAGATAGGGCAAAGGCACTTGCGTATAGCATCCCACTATGACACTATATCATCTACAATTTAGAATTTCATGTTACCAACTATAGACACCTTCATATGATTTGTTGCCTCTTGAATGCCAGTCTCTTGTTTATGTGCGTTGGCCCTGTTGTGATTTTTTTTTGAGGTAATAGGTATTGTGTACGTTTCTAATTGCATATACCTATTTGGTTAGATATCCAACTGGAACACCTGGTCCTCTTGGTCCGATCAACAATGTGAAGTCTAAATCTGTACCAAACACAAAATGGCAGAGGGTTGTTTTTAAGATCAGTGGAGCTGCTTTGGCAGGCAATGGTCCTCATAATGTAGACCCCAAGGTTTGTCCCTAGGTCTATGTTCTCCTTACCAATCCTACAGATTGCTTACTTCGGATTTGAATAAACACCTTGTCTTGCATGTCTAAATTCTATGATAGACATTTCAGCGAGTATTTGCTTTGAGCATGTTCTTTCACACTCTCTCCCTTTAGTTTTATTTGCTCATAAAAATATATGGTTGCTCCGATTTAATAAGGCCATTTCTAAGTTTAAATCATTTATACATTGAAACTCCTATAAAAAACAGTTTTTTATTACTCTCTTGATTGAACAAAGTCCGACACTTTAAAGTCAAAGGGTGCATCTTACTTCAATATGATTTCTTAAAAATGACCCTTGTCAAATAGGCAAAATACAATGAAGGAAGTAATTGATTGCATTCTGTCTTTCTAGATATTTTATGCTAATATTAAATTAAATTAGATTAGATGTTTCACTCTACAGCTGAGTAATTATATACGTGTTTGGTTTTCAGTGTGAAATAAAATTCTGCAACAAGATAATAATTGTTCTTCTTCTCTGGCATAATTTCTATAAGGCATCTAAGTGGTTTTCTTAAATATCTAGGTGGTTATGCTTATTGCTAGAGAGATTGCTTTAGCTTATCGCCTCGGGGTGCAGGTACCTATCTTTCATTCTAATGTTTTTTTAAGTGAATTTATTTAACTTAAGGGGTCGTTTGGTTCACAACGGGAAAATGCAATGTCCGGGAAGTTCTAATTACTATGCTATTCTATTTCATGTGAACTTAAAAAAGTTGTTTGGTTGCATGTGGGAACTCCAATTTCACAGGAACTTCCACTTACCTAAGGGGGCTAGGCAAGCAACTTCCTCCATTATGGAGGAATTAGAGTTCCTAGGAAGTTCCAGTTCATGTGAATTGAGGCAACCAAACAACAAGCTATTTTTACACTTCCCATGAATTACAATTCATGTGTTTTTGATGGGCAACCAAACAAGTCCTAATTTTGGAGGGTAAGATACGTTACTTCATCTTTTGTATTTCAGGTGGCAATTGTTGTTGGAGGACGCAACTTCTTTTGTGGGGATACATGGAGAAATGCAACTGGTGCTGACAGATGTGTTACATACCAGATTGGGTATGTGACCTTTTTGTTGATTAATTCATGTTGGTAGTTGTTATTGGGATTCTGGAGTATCTTGACTGTTGAGTGGGCATGCATTTTTAATTACTTTTTCTTCGATGCGTATGGGTAATGTTTCTATCTAAATTTTTGTATCGTACTCTCTCATTTCTGTAAATAGAAAACAGGAAAAATTAACACTGAAGTTTTTTAAGCTATTTTTGTTGGCATGTGCATGGACTTCTGTACTGGAAATAAGGTCCTGTAATCTCGTTGAGTATGTTATGTTACTTTGTAGGTCATATATGTCTGTCCGTGTAATCTACTTCAGGTGCTTGCTATCTGTAGGTGTCTAACCTTGGCGTAGATTATATTATTTTTATTGTTAAATCAGCAATGGTTACCATGTGTGTGTTTTAATGAACCGATAGCCTCTCTATGAGGTGAGGTCCTTTTTTACTCGTGTGTTTTGTTATGCAAACCAATGTATCAAAATCTGTTCATATTTGGACCATCCTTTTTTCATATTAATCTTAAAATCAGTCTTTACAGCCTGTTATGATTCTTTACACCCACACTCAATGATGACTTTATATTACATGTCAGCATGATGGCAACGGTGATGAATTCAGTGTTAGTCCAGTCAGCGTTGGAGAAGTTAGGTGTCCAGACACGTGTGCAAACTGCTGTTTCATTGCCCGAGTTTGGTGAGCCATACAATAGGCAACGAGCTATACGACACCTAGAGAAGGGAAGAGTGGTAATATTTGGAGGAATAGGGGGTGGTTCGGGAAATCCCCTGTTTTCCACTGATACAACAGCAGCTCTTCGTGCATCTGAGAGTACTGGCTCATCTATCTTCAGTACATTTGCTAAATGGATATGTTACCTCTGAATCATTGGATTTTGCATGCATTGTTTGATCCACTATATTCATTTTTCCACTCAGTTTCCTGATTATGTTATTCGCCCGAATCTTTATTTCAGTTCAGGCCCAGGCAGTTATCAAAGGTGGCAATGTTGATGGTTTCTATGATTGTACCTCCAGAAGCAATGACATTACATTTGAGCATATTTCATTTAGAGAGGCAGGGTCCAGAGGCTCGACGTCTTTGGATGTGATGTTGTTGACATTATGTGAAGAGAATGGTATTCCTGGTTAGTATACTTAGTTCCCTAATTTTATTTTTTAGAACATAATTGGTGCAATAGTGCTGTAGGTTGTCTGTCTAATGACCAGACAGGAGTTTTCACTTTTGTACCTTTAGGACTTGTTTGGATACCAAAATAGGAGGGAAAGGGAGGGGAGGGAGTAGGAGGGAAGGGTAAGGGAAGGAAGGGAAGGGGAGGGAGAATGGGGAGTGGATGTTTGGATACAATTTCCCTCCAAATCTTTCATAGAGTGGAGGGATTTTGATTTGCCTTGGAGGAGAGAAAATGGATCCCTCCATTTCCCTCCACCCTTATTTGTTATCCAAAAACAAGGAATTTTATATCTCCTACGCTCCCTCCATTTCCTTTCCAATCCCTCCATCCAAACACACCCTTGGTTTGGGTCATTTGTAAATTACCCTCATGGCGTAGCTATCCATTGTATGGGAGTATTCGTTTATCGCTAAAGCAACATAATAAAGTTTTTCGAGGTCTTTTGTTATCCATATCCAAAACTTGCCTATTGTGGAGAGATTTTGANNCAAATCTCTCTCCCTCCATTTCCTTCCACCCTCATTTGCTATCCAAACAAGAGATTTTAAATTCCCTACTGTCCCTCCCTTTCTTTTCCCTCCAAATCCTTCAATCCAAACACAACCTTCGCGTATGTTTGGACAGCAATAGAGGAGGTAAAGGGAGGGGAGGGAAAGGGAGGAAAGGAAAGGGAAGGGGAAATGGAGTAAGAGTGTTTGGAGACAATTCCCTCCAAATGTAGGAATGTCCTTAGACTAAGCCAACAATAAAAGTACAAAGTATAGGTATGATTGAACATGTGTAGGCTTACAATTAACACTAATAGCTGTAAGATATTTCATACAAGTATGGAGTGGCTTATTAGGAAATTTTATAGAAATACTGAAGTCTCAGCCAGAACCTGAAGCTCCTGAGTTTGCTAGCATAAAGGCGTTAGGCAAAATGAGGACCCAAAGCGATGAGGCGCAAGCCTCATAACTTCATAAGTGAAAGGCACTTTTTTGTATGTGGAGCTAAAAATCTTCAAAAAATTGTGCCAAAGAGAGCCTTTTTGTTCCTTTGAAGGAGGTTGACATTTTAAGAGGCCAAAGTTTGTCATCGAGGGGGAACGTACAAGAACTGATAGAATAGGACAAAAACAATTAATTGCACAATTATCTCCCTCGAGTGTACCTGGGGGGTTGCACGTTATGAGCCTCAGGTGCGTCTTAGGCACCCTAAACCTGTAATGTGAAGAAAATCTTAAATGTAATAGGTGACAGCTGACCTCATTCACCATGTAGTATAAGTTTAAGAGATAGATCCCATGGCCTTAGTCCTTATGCTTCTCCTCTTCATCTTTGTATTTTTACCAAATATTTTGAAAAAATGCTTAGATATGGAACGTGGCCATTATAATTTTTGAAACATTGACACCAATAATCCCACCTTTTGTCTTTCTTCTTATAATAATCCTACCTTTCATTAATCTCATAGTAATCCCACCTTCATACTCTATCTTCTTCAAATAAAACATAGGGCCTGTTACTTCTTTAACCGGCTGCTTTATCTTTTTACTAAGTTATCTCTTATGTTGCTCGGACTCTTCAAGAGTACCTCCCAGGCTCCCATACCCGTGTCGGACACTCGACACTCGGACATGGGTAGGACACTCGGACACTTCATTTAGACCAAAAACATGATTTTTTCCCATAATATAGACGAATCCGACACGTGGACACACACCCGTGACTGATACTTCTAACCGAGTCCGAGCAACATAGGTACTACTCATCTCCATTTACTAAGCCCTCATACCATGACATTTACAAGTCATCTCTATCTTTATTTTCCAGATTTTAACATTTTCCAATGCGTCTCCCACCTTTCTCCTTCAACTCGGCCAAAACTAATCCCGCTTTAGTCCATCCACCCCCATCACTGGTGTCATTTTTCATTTTTCAGCACTGGAGTAATCGCCGTAATTGGATATTGGGTTAATCACAGTATTAGGATGTACAAGATTTTGGAGGAAATTAAAATTTTCAAATTTATTGATTAGTATGGTGGAGAACATGTTTGGGTCCCTCTATACTCTTGATTATCAGACGACTTGTCAAATTTATGAAGTGGTTAAGGTAATTGGGAAAGATTATCTATTAATCATGCTCAAGATTAATGCCAATTTAGTACAAGTGAGGATTTCTATTGATGGTTCTTGTGGGGAATATTTTGGGTTATTAGAAACGAATTGAGGATTGTAAGAGAACAGTTGGTATTAGCGCTCTTGAAAAAAAAAGAGGACAATAACTGATGTTGGGAATTAATTGAGAGTGAGGAGAGACGCAGAAGAAAAAAACCAGAGAGAGGGAGTTTGAGAATGGTGGAGTTTCAGGGCACCGAGTAGATTCGAGCAAACATTCAAGTTGAGCCAAACGAGTCACTGTCAGTTATCGAAGTTATCAAAGTTGAAGGATTTTAAATGCCAACGTCGTTAGAGGATGGGCATGGTGTAATGGTGATGATGGAGCTGTGAAAACGGTGAGTAAGTTGCAGTGAAGGATGATTCAGGGAGATGGAATTGAAAGGAGTAATTGACCTGATATTGCAGGTAATATTTCATAAGGATTGTTTTAAGGAGACAGGGCATAAAGGAGGGATTATATTGAGATTAATGATAGGTGGGATTATTCTAAGAAGAAGACTAGTCGGATTATTGCTGTCAGTTTTTCCTATAACTTTTAGGGGTGATAGATCCTAGGCTTTAGGCCTTTTCCCATCTTAATACTTTTCCTAGACAAAAAAATGTGGCAAATTCATATCCGATGTAATTATAGCATTTTTTCCTTTTCGTGTGCAGTCGTGGTTTTTAACCTTCACGAGCCTGGTAACATATCAAGAGCACTATGTGGCGAGCAAATCGGTACTTTAATTGATCAGACGGGAATAGTTAGCTTACAGGACACGAGTTTGACATTACTGAATGGTGTAACACCTGTTTGAGTGTAAATAGCTCGAAATCAGGACACAAGCTTGTGATCACTCTAATCGCTATTTATGCTGTGGTGACCGTTGTACAAAGCGTTAAGCAGTCGACTGTGTTATACAACTGAAGGAATCGGTGTACAATGGGAGGAATATCTTTTCATTTTTCTATTTTCATTTGTGAAAGGCGGCCGTCTTCTACTTCCTACTGGAGTAACATACTTGATAGTTGATACCAGTAGTAGCAGGCTGTGCTGCAGAATTTTTCTTTATTGCTGGACAGTTTTCATCCTTCTTGATGATGTAATTATGTTGTGCATTTGTAGTGATATTTATAATATAGGGTTTCTCACGAGTCTCTAACTATTCTATAGTCTAAAACAAATGAGTGACTATTTTCTTTTATTTTTTCTTCAACTGTAATGACCACCAAATAATACAAATATGTTTGGAAATGTTGGAGTTGAATAACCTTTTTTTTTTCTTTTATTGCAAGGGCCGTAGTTCCTCGCGTTGATAATACCATCCAAAAGTCCCAAACAAATGACGATTTTTTTCTCTGATGTTTTCTATCTAATTTTCGAGCTTCACAGAATCACAGTGATATTTTTTGTTTCAAAATATGTAAAATTTTAACATAACTAAAATATATAAAAAAATTCATGTTACAACTTAAGATTAAACAACTACGAATTGTAAATTTCTTTGTTCCAGTTTATGATTCTAGGATGTTTGCTCCCATTGTGCTGGTGAGTGGCGATTGATGAGTGTTAGACTGTTCACAAAATCTCATTGAAGACGGCACGTATCCGTCACTTTGGAGTGACGGATACCATTTCCTCTCACAAATGACCCAAATAGAGGAGAGAGGGAAGCACATGGGGGTGCCCCCACCTTGTCCCCCCCTATCCATTTTGTGAGTGACATTACCCGTCACTTGCTCCGACCCGTCTTCAGCAAGACTAATTGCTGTCTGTTAGACAAACCTCAACCGATTAAGAGTATGAATCAAATTCGATTGATTTAAAAAATGTGAATCGTATCCAATTGATTTACCTCCTTTCCCGAATGTAATTCATGGTTGGTCATGCTGAAGGAATTTTAAGTTAACTAATTTTGTGATTTTGGAAAAAATATAACAAGGTTAAAATAGGAAAATTTATGGTATAATTCGGGTGATAATAGTAAAACCCGGGTGATAAAAAGCATTACCAAGTTTTAATCCCAACAGTGAGATAGTTTCAACAAGATTTTAAAGATGAGTTTTGAGTAAAATGGAAGAACTTAATATAAAGTTCTTCCCATGCCAACTCATTTTTTACCAATTTCTAAGTATAAGAACTTTTTGTTCCAATGGAAAAACTTTTAAATTTGTTCTTAATGGAATCCATAATTAATTTGTCTCTTCATCTAGTTATTTTATTTCCCTGAAATTATAAAAGAACTTGGTTCTTAAATAAGAACCTAGTTTTTTTTTTTTTAGGTAAGAAAACTAGGTTGATCCTCTAGGGTAGGACCAACCTATCTCATCCTTTCGAATGAGCGTGGGAAGTTG
>LHUT01004144.1:0-19558 GCA_001412135.1 Silene latifolia subsp. alba
GACCGCCTTACTAAACAATTTGTGTTTTCTTTATGCTTATATTCGAGTAAGAATTAATTTATAATGGGCCAACTGCGCTGGATCAAATGACGCCTACTGGACCAAGTGAACCATGCTAACCGGTCCAACTGCCATGTCAATTGGCCATCGACTGGGCTATGACCCGTGTCCGGCCCTTATTATTTACATAAATGGTAATGAAGCGCGTTCTGTGGCAGAAATTAAGTCGTGCTTGTGCCATGTTGGCCCAGCAGACTGTGACCCGATTACCACCGTCCACCGGTGATGAAAATGGTGGTGGTGGAAACCTTGTTGGTGATCAAAGGGTTTTACCTAAAGGGCAAAGGCTTAAGGTTACACTGACAGTAAGTAGACTATACAACCAGTTTTTGACCTGATTACCATCGGTTTGTGCCACACTGATCTCCTATATTTCTTTCGTAGTTTCCTTCTTTTTCCTATCCAAAAAGAACTTGATGGATTTTGTCTCATATAATCCTATGTTGACGATAAGAGATAAGTAAGCAATTTCTCGACTTAAATCAATTTCGTAAAAAGAAGGATATTGTGTGGAAGAAACAATTTTTTTTATAAGGGGGTGATTATTATGATGACGGATTAGTACATTTTTTTATAGACATGACAAATGGAATATTGTATTCGAAATCATGTCAAATCCGAGTCATTTCATGTTTACTCCGTTCAAATCTTGTAACACCATTTAAAAAATGGTCAATTTAGCCGGTTCCAAGTGTGCTCTATAATGCATGGCACAAAAAGGAAACACAAATACTCATTATAGACGGGAGATATCCGTCTATAGTTATAGACGGGTTAAATATCTACTCACTTTAAGCATAAGACAAGTAATAAGTTGTATGGCGGGGCAATTTTAAGCATATTTGACCTGTCTTTTATTTAAGACGGATATATCCGTTTATAGTGAGACTAATTGAAAAGGAAATAGATAAAAAAAGTACGAAGTAGAAGACATTGTGGTGACCAAAACACATGGAGGAGACATTCCTTGATTTAAACAGAAGAAAGTTCCTTTGCATCTGCTGCTACTAATAACACTCCACCCCAGTTACAACATTTATTCTCACTTACCTTTTCAACATTCCTCCTTTTTTTACTCAATTGGTCTCCCTTGTGACGGGTTACCATTTATGACGGATATTTTGTGAGATAAAATGGTANNACCACATAAATAGTGTTGCAGAGAGAGAAAAAGTGGGTACTTGTACTTTGTGAGGTAAAATGGTATCCGTCACTCAAGAGTGACGGATAGGTGCCGTCACAAACAAGAATTTGTGATTTTTACTTTTAACTTTCCCTTTTCTCTATTCTTTTTTTTTTCTTACAATACCCTTTTATTTTATTTTATTCATTTTTTTCATCATATAGAGGCATAGAGCCATATAGGGGTGTCTAAGGCCATAAGCACTCACCGCCGTGAAAACTATTCCTCTGATACTAGTCATCATATTTACAAACTTTATTGATGCAATTTAATACAAAACATCCAAATATAGTAAACTTGTACATTCATATTTGGTACCTAATTTTTTTGGTACCTCATTTTTTTAGTGAACATAGGCTTTATTTATTTTAACACGCCCCTAATTATATATTCATATATAAAACGATTATGTATACTATATAGTATATACTGTATTAGCTAGCGCCTAGCATACTCCCTTTGTTTCTTTAAAATCTCGAGCATTCTCTTTTAGCCACAAATAAGTAAAAAGTATAAATAATAAGTATAAATATGACAAAGTATAAATAATAAGTATAAATATGACATGATATTAAGATATTTAGATTTGTTATCAAAATTTCCATAAACATTGATTTTCCAACCAAAAACAGGAATATAGAGATGGCCTATAGGTATGATTAAGTTATCCTATTAGGAATCATGGATACATCAAATCACAATATAAATCGAGTTCGGATTTCCTTTCTCATTTCCGTGTCCCATCTTGTGTTTAGTGTCTCCATTTAACCCATAAGCATTAGACATTAAAAATAAGTATTTAGGGTGCATAAAATGATGAGGAGGTGTTAGAAGATTAAGGTAAAATGAGATACGAAAGTGAGATAGAAGATCTGAATTCATATAAAATCGTTCATCCCATCCACTATTATAATAAGTTTATAAATACAGATTTTTCCGGTAAATTAAAATATTCATCTTAAATTTAAAATGAATCAAACAGAAAAAAAATATTACTGAAAAACTGACAAACCGTCTTAAAAGAGACCAACCGACAACCGGAAATATCCCTTGATAAATTCCTTTATCATCTTAATCATAGAACTTGAATACTTGTATAATTCTATTTCCTGAGAAAATAAATAAATATATAAATCTCTCTATTTCTGCACCTCTTCATCCTTCTTTCCTGACACACATACACTCTTTCTGTAAGCTTTATAATTCACTCAATTTTAATCTTAATCAGGTACCCTTTAACTTATTCTTCTTGTTTTTCAATTAATAATTATTTTAATTTGATTTGATTAATTAAGTTTGTATTTTTTATAATTTTTTGGTGTGTATTTTTTCTGGGTAGTAAAAAAATTTGAAAAAAAAAAAGATGGAGAAATATGAATTGGTGAAGGATATAGGATCTGGGAATTTTGGTGTTGCTCGTCTTATGAGAAATAAGGAAACCAAAGAACTTGTTGCCATGAAATACATCGAGCGCGGTAACAAGGTTTGATTTGTTATTTTTTTGATTGATTTTGGTTTAATTTGGATTAATTATGGTTTAATTATGGTTAATTTTGGTGGGATTTTGATAATTTGGGTGTGATTGTTTGTGGGTTGTTGTTAGATTGATGAGAATGTTGCTAGAGAAATCATTAATCATAGATCGCTTCGTCATCCGAATATCATCCGATTCAGGGAGGTAGGTTGGTTTTGTTGATTGTTTATTTATTGAATTTGAGTGAAAAAAAAGTTGATGAATTTTTGGTGTGAAATGGGTTTTTGTTTGTGTTGATTTTGGTGTTTTGGGAATGTGGTTTTGATAGTTGGTGTTGACACCAACACATCTTGCAATTGTGATGGAGTATGCAGCTGGTGGCGAGCTTTTCGAACGGATTTGTAATGCAGGAAGGTTTAGTGAGGATGAGGTACTTTTTAGTTGTTACTTGTAATCGTTATGGTTATTCTGCGCTATTTTTTTTTAAGATTAGCATGGTTAGATGTCAAAAGTACTACTAGTGACGGAGCCAGGATTTGAATTTCTAGGTTAGGGGTGCTTACTACATAGGGTGAAAACGCTAGGGAACGAATTAGTAATGTTAGAGAGTAACTTGGTACAGATTCGAGTTTTTTAACTAAATATTCGTATTTTTCAATGCTTAGGGGAGCTTCATCCCCTGCAAGCCCTCCTAGCTTCGTCATTGAGTAGTACTGTTTCCTTTTAGGATTATTTTTTCGTTGTTCTGATGTTAGGTGGAAATGCTGGTGTGTGTAATCAGATGGATTTAAACTCGGGATTAATGTAGCCACCTAAAGTTTCGCATACCTTAATTTTAACTAATAGGTGAAACTCCAATGTTAATGTGTTCATGTTATTTAATAAGTTGAAATGTAGCTGTTTGGCTTTTGGGAGAATGGGTATTAGAATTAAACTCGGAATGTTGAACCTTCTACAATTCAAATGGTCATCAATTTGTTCATTTTGTTGCAATTGCAGGCGAGATATTTCTTCCAGCAGCTTATATCTGGTGTCAGCTATTGTCATACGATGGTAATGTTCGCGTTTTTTTAGAGGAGAAGTTACCATTTGTTTGCTGGGTTGGCCGGAATATAATGTTTGTTAAGTTTTTTGTTATTATTTCACTTTTATTTGTTTTTGCTCAGCAAATATGTCATAGAGATTTGAAGTTGGAAAATACCCTTTTGGATGGAAGCCCAGCACCTCGTTTAAAAATATGTGATTTTGGCTACTCAAAGGTAAGTAAATTTCCTAGAATCAAATTCAACAGCCCCATTTAGCTTTAGTATGGCGGTTCCAAGATTATTTATAGGACAGACTTAATTATGACTGTTGTGGATGGACAGTCCTCTCTTTTGCATTCAAGACCCAAATCAACTGTTGGAACTCCTGCTTACATTGCGCCAGAGGTTCTCTCTCGTAGAGAATATGATGGCAAGGTAATTATTGAGTTAAAGTATTTATAATACGGAAGCTAATAGTTTTTGAAGCATTACCTTTAATTTTACCAAGTGTGTTATCAAGAATATGATAGCTTTGCCACCATGCGATCTTATATTCTATTAGGGCACGTTTGCTATCGGTCGCTTGGTTAGGAATTGGCTCATTTGTCTATTAAATGCAAAATATCTCAATCACTACGTAGCTTGCTCATTTTCCTTAAGTCTTATCTCCTGAGTTGTTCTATCTGTAGCTTCATGTCCATATTTATCAGTATGTCCTCATTCCATATAGTCCGGTCGATTAACAACTTTGGCGTAACAAATAACCAGGGGTTACTTATATTTAGCTCCTGAACATGTCTATTGTCGGCTGAAAGCAGCTTGTAACGGTTTTTTCAGTCATATACTCCATCCTAGTCAAAACTTGACTTTTCTATTTTTTTTGTAGATAAGATGATGCATGATAATTTGACAATTGACAGTGTAGTTATCCACCTTTCATTATGTGTATGAGCGTCGCTTTTAGGGTGTACTTTTGTTAGTTTTGTATATGCCGTCATCCTATCTTGTCTTTTTTTATAGATGGGTGACACCTCTATGATATCTTTGTACATGGATGTCACCCCCTTGGTGTCCATTAATTAATATTGCTATCTTACCTTATAAAAAAGAGAATGCTCGTAAGTTGCTTAGGAACTACTATTCTTTTCAGATGGCTGATGTATGGTCCTGTGGAGTTACACTCTATGTCATGCTTGTTGGAGCTTATCCTTTTGAAGACCAAGAAGACCCCAAAAACTTCAGGAAGACTATCAATGTATTGTTTTAAGTTCTTGGTATCTTTTGACGTGATATAGGTATATAGATTTCCTCATTCTGATCTTCTTTGGCTTGTATTTTTCCAGAGGATAATGGCTGTTCAATACAAGATTCCAGATTACGTTCATGTATCTCAGGAATGTAGACAACTTCTTGCTCGCATCTTTGTTGCAAATCCGTCAAGGGTAGGTTGCTTTTGATAAAAAAAATTAATTTTGTCCTCTGCAATTTAGTCAGTGCCAAATCGTATGCTTATCACATATTTAACGTAGTTTATGTCATATATTTTGTGGTTGCTCTGAAGGGCTGATGCAAATTTTCTGAATTGCAAAATGAATGAGATAATGCTTGTGCTTTTTTTGCCTCGTATCCTCACTTTGCAGTGCCAACGTCTACAGACTCTTTAGTTAATAATGTTTTAGATTTAGAAATTGCACATAATTACTGAATTTGATGACAAATTTCTTAATCTTAACCATGTAGAAGAGTTTGTGAACTGATGGTACAACAACTGTCGATCATCTAAAAAATTGCAGTCCATTGAATGATTATAAATTTGCGACTCAGAGTAAATTTTCCTTCTTTTTAATATGCATACATTTATGGATACACCTCAAACACAGTCACTTAGGTACAAGGAAATAGATTGATTGCACAAAAAAGTTGGTAGGTCTGGTTGCATTTAAAGTAATTTGACTTGATGATACTGTGTGTACAGTTCCTAAAGTGTCAAGGAACTGCCATATTTTCTATGACGAGCAGCTATTATGATTGTGTGTTGGCTATATCGGCCTGTAGCTTATAGTTGCTAGAATGAGGCTTAGTATAATAGCCTGAGACCATAGGACCTTCAACCGTCGGTTTGGGTAGAATCATACTGATTCCAAAATCCAAACTACTTAAACTGAGTCTCTGAATTCTTTTGATTTTTTCAAAATCTTCTCACAGAATTTGAGAAGCAGTAAGGAATTATAGAATCGTAATACGACCACCAAAGGAATAGCTTTACCCGCTTTACTTTTAGAATTATTGTTCAAAGGAATGGTTAGAGCCAGAGGGGAGGATTTAGAAGTACAAATTCTTAACAGCTTGCGTAGAAGTTAATGTTACGACTTTTATGGGTTAATTTCATTTTGAATGATAAATTTTGCTAACTGAAAACCCGACAACTCAACCAGTGACATATCCAATTGAATAAAAAGCTTTAGAAATTGGCGTGAATTGTCATGAACCACGCTCATGAGATTGTTCTGGTAAATTTGTATTGTGATGATTGATGACTGGTTGGGATTTATAAATATTTTAAAAGTAGGAATTCCATAGTCTATTTCACCTGTTACTCAAATATCACTTTCTGATCACCCTCTTTCAAAAGAATTGATTGAGGTTTTAATTTTGCGTCCTCGACCTTTTTTATGGACTATTTCTTATGCGGGTCTTTGGCACGTGAATGGCTGTATTTTCGATGACTGTGTAATTCCTACTTGTAAAATATTTACACCAATGTGAAATAGAAAATATATCTTTAACGACAGGAGAATGTAGTTACTGTGTTTGAGCCGGGTAAACTTGTGTTGTGCAGAGAATATCCATAAGAGAGATTAAAAGCCACCCTTGGTTTCTGAAAAACTTACCAAGGGAGCTTACTGAAGCTCATCAAGCCACATACTATAGAAGGGAAAACCCGACATTCTCTCTACAAACCGTGGAGGAAATCATGAAGATTGTTGACGAGGCCAAAAACCCTCCTCCTGTCTCACGCTCCCTCGGCGCCTTTGGTTGGGGCGCAGAAGAGGACGGTGACAGCAAGGAAGAATCTGCATATGAGGAAGACGAGGAAGAGGAGGAAGAAGACGAGTATGAAAAAACCGTCAAGGAGGTCCACGCTAGTGGAGAGTTTAGCAACATTGTCGTAAAAGAATGAACTTTTTCGAGTCAATGGAATTGTCGAGATTCAATAATTTTCAAAGGGGTTTCTTGGTTTTTATTTCAATCATATACTTGGATTATGCCAAGAATAAGGGTGTTTGTAGATAATGTTGTATAATTTGTTCAGGGTTATTCGAGTCCGCTTCCAAGACAACCTTTAAATTTTGGTTTGTTGTTTTGTAAATTAGGATATTTTTGGTTTATTAGGAATCGTGTTTTCTGTAAACCGGGTTTAGTATATAATAGGGGGTTATTATCGGTCATGGGTATCAGTGGTGTGATATATAAGACATAGGTTTCTCATTTCTGGTTGCTTGTAATGCAGATCTTGCTTCATTTATGTTTTCTCAGTAAATTAATCGAAAGGATGATGATGATTATTGGTTAGTTTGTCTTTCAAACTTGTATTCCTCCGTCTCATTCCTTTATTTACCTTTTATATTCTTTGTTAGGAGTATTTTTTATCAAATTGATTGCGACGGAGCACTATACTGTCCTTTACTCTTCACAAATTTGCACATGTATGCTGAATCAGCAAATTTGTTAACTTGGGAGGCGTGGCACATGTGAAGCATCACCTATGTCGGCCTGTCGGGTATCGTGCATCATGAACATGATCGGGGAACGTGAGTCTGACAATGCTGCCATTTTGGGTTAGTTCGGGTCATATGAGTGACTTGAGTCATTTTGGATTAGGACATTTTTAGAGTGGTACTCAAGTCATTGATGAAGAACGTTAGTTTGGGGTCACTCATACATGTCGAGTTAGTTAATTTCGGTTTCTGGGCATATTTTGGCCTATATTTTGGCCTGTCTCTGCAGTCTACGGGTGGGTCGAGTCGGGTCCCATAATTCTGATTAGTCAGGTCTAAGACGAGGAGCATGGGTGAGCATGATGCATGATGCATGTCGCATGTCGCATGTGCATGTGAAATTGTGAATGTCATGAGTAATTTTTATTTGGTCGCTAAGTTTAAATCTAGTACGAGTACATAATTTTCCGTCTACAATAGCAAAACACTAGAGTTTATACTAATATGTACTCTCATAAAATTATGTATGTGTTATTATACACCGTATACATATTTTTTTATACAAATTATATATAAATATACAGGGTAATATAATCATAACAGAAATTATAGAATAAGAACGTTTTACAATGTAAGACGATCATTTTATAGGCTACACATTCATTTGTTACAAATCTACAATCAATATGCAAGTGTTATAATAGAACAATTGGTCTTGCTTCAGATGGAGCATTTTGATCTGAAGCAATAAGACGAGATTTTCTAACTATTGTACAGCCAAATGTGATCACTATTATAAAACAAATTATCACAAGCTGTAACACTGGGTATACTATTGTAATTACATTTAACCATAAAATGATCACACATGCTCGTCTAATATTTCAGACGAAAAGTAGTCGTCTGAAACAAGAATTTGCGATAATAGAAATAATGATTTAAATAGTGAGGTGGTACATTGATGTGGTGTATGCACTGTAGGGCGTGCAGCAAAGGACCAAGTTGCTTTGCAGAAATATCTGCACAAAAAGCATCCGTGGCTTCCTGATTAGATTCTGTACCATGTAAAACGACTTCTGTCTTGATTGTTGTCAATTGTGATACGATGTGATCTATAATATCCGTCTTAAGCTTAAACGGGTCAAGTATTACAGATAAGACAAAAGCAGATGCATTAAGATCAGCAAAGGATTTGTCCTATCTATTCAAATAGTGTTATTTGACTCGTTTTATCCGGATATATCCATCTTAAGAAGAACCTATTGATTTCCGTTTCATATAAAAATCCGCCGACGTTACTTATCCAAACCCAACCATATCTAATCTAAAACTTACATTATAGATTTACCCAAACTGCAACGATCCAAACTTAGGCCACCAAGTTGGTATCGAAAAATCTAACCGACACTAAAATGAAACTAAGAAAATTAATCATATGATTAAGACGGATTAAGATCTACTACAAGCATGGTAACCGAGTCAGAGGAACTGTTGTAACACACTCATGCCATCCTTTACACGAAATGCTACTCCGATAATTACAGTTTCTCATTAAAATGATGTCACCTGTCAATTAACAATATTAGCAGGTTAGTTTTTCGTTCAAGTGAGAACTCGCCTGTCATGTGCCATACTTGACAGATGAGAGACCAAGTAGCACATGACACGTGCAATTATTTCGGAAAAAATCCAGGAGACACCGAGAGTTACAAACCATGATCATCAATTAACAATAATGAATGGATTGTGGCTCAGATGAATCATCATTTGAAACCGTCAATTACAAGTAAAACAAGGAGAACAATTAATGAATTAGAAGAAAACCAATTAAACCATAAAAGGGAGTCGATATACAGGCAAGGATCAGAAAGAAAAAAAATTCGTGATCTCTTTTTTTTTAAAAAAAAAAAGAAAGAAAGAAAGGAGACGAGGAAAAAAGGTAAGATAAAAATATACATTGATGACCTCATGACCCTATATATCATATCTAAATTCCATGGAATGTCAAGTCACTACTTTTGGACTTCGTTTGCTGGAGACTCTTTATACATCTTATGCTAGTGTTGAGTCTCGAAATTAGAACGATGAAACGGAAGAAAGTAAATGAAAGATCCAAAGATTTGTCAATTAAAATTCACCCTCTCGAAACACTGGCATTAACAATCTAATTGGGTTGATTAAAATCAGTACAAAAATAAAGACCTAAATACAACAGATGGAATTTTGACACATTCTTTCTGTTATACTTAACCCTGCGAGATGCCAATAATATGTTACTCCGACACCTCACTTAACTGCCGTGTCGCGTCTCCGACACCTGCCTGTCCGACACTGACACGACACTCGACACTTCAGTTTGGACCAAAAAATTGAGAAATTCGCACAAAATAGCCATATCCGACACTCGACACGTGTCATATATGACACCTGTGTCGGAGAGTCGGGGTAACAAAGCCAGTAACATTCTCCTCCTAAAAATCAATTGCACCAAATCATTCTCCCTTACCGTGTTAATCTGCCCCCACATCATGTCCATCACGCCTTAATTTTCTTTTTTAGGGGTTACGGTGGTAAGTAGATGAGATGGGATGGGATAATTATAAGATTTAAATGGTCTTCTAACTCTTTTTTGCGCGGTAATTACTAATTAGGTGATACGTGTTACTTTAAGATTGACGACACACTTCAGATGAAGGTAAAGGACTTTACCTGTCAATGCTGACCCAGCAGTCCACGCAGAGAACCAGCAACTCCGCGGCGCCGTCCCTATCTCGAAACCAAAAAAATAACTCGTAAAGAAGTATACATTTCATTATCGTGTTACACCATCAAGAATGAAAAAAAGAATGGTCCATCTAGAAGGCGTATAACCCACCTTTTCGGTGTTAAACAAGTCTTCTGCCATCGCTTCCATCTGTTTCCTTCTTTTTTCTTCTTTCATGTGTTCACTAAGTTCCTTATCATAGTCAGAATCACTGCCGAAAAGTTGTGTAATCATAGTAAGAAGGAGATCGGAAGGAGAAGATTAAAAATAAGATAAAGGACACAACTCAATAATAATGTAATTCAATTAAACAAAATGCTAATAAGAAGATGTGAAACTTACTTGTACGGATACTTGGCAAACGGGACCAGATTGCTAAAGCTATTTCCGGATTGGGTGTTAGTCTGCACATCCGTGTCGCAGCAAATGGTTAAATGGAGAAAATTAAGGAAAAACATGGCGTGTAAGATTTTAGTGATAGATTTAAGGCTGTTTGCCATTTTCATTGGGTATTTTCTGACTGTATCCACAGCTAAAATATCGAGGAAGGTAGGAATCTAGCATCTTCACATTTTAATGAATTTTTACAGGAATATGGTAGATCTCAACTATGTTCAAGTCACATACCTTTCTGAAACGCTTGAAATTAATAATTCCATCCTGCGAATCTAAACTAGTTGCGCTTGGAGGATTAACATGCCGGACAATTAAATTCTGGCTGTACAAAATATCCACGTTCACACTATCCAGATCTTCAACCTTTGCTCTCACATGTCCTTTATTCGGCTCCACAAAATGCGAATGCTCCTGATTTTCAAATTTTCTTTTGACGGGCGTTCTATTCGGCTTCACGTCCAGACTTTCCATATTTCCACTCTTTTGTTGTTCACATGCATTTACAGATTCTACATGAGTTACAATTGGATGCTCTGATGTGGCTGTTTCTGTTTCTGTCTCTGCATCAGACTCCGCTACTATAGTCTCGCCCGTCGAGCATGAGGACGAAATAAGAACTGCAGATACAGTACTTATACTAGTCAAAGATATACACACTAATGCTGGGATGTTGGAGACCAGATACCAATTCTCACATAAAAGTGAATTAAAAATACCTCATCCCATTTATGCAGTCCTTATTTGTTGGTCAAAAATTTTCAACTTTGAACATAACTTCCACATAATATGTAGGGATACAATGTAAAAAAAGAGTTTAATTTAATATATATGAAGTAATTATCATATTTTCATATGAAAATTTGTTATTGGTACTGTATATTTTGAGAAAGAGTTTGCCGAAGTTGACATTGTTTGACCACGACATCAAATGGATACAGCATGAATGGAACGTAGGCAGTATACACTAGTTTGTATCAAGATCATTCATCACTAAGAGTACAAAGGCCCTTACTGGCTGTGCGTCCAATTTCTAGACTTCTAATTTCTAAACACATACAAGAAAATGTAGAAAACTAATGGTGAGTTATCCATAAGACAATATACTAAAGGCTATAGACATTTGCAACACATTTTCAGGAATAAAACGTCCTTGATGAAGCATTAAGAAATCCAGAAATGAAGCCACTTACTTGAGGGAGATATGATGATTGATGAATCCAGGTACCCTGATATTACAGAAGAAATCAATTCAACCTCATTTACTTTAGATAGAGCGTTCCTGTGACGGAAGTTATCAGTAGATGCAGAAGGATTTACAAGCACTAAGCGGTTAGAATCTGCATCTTGTGGGTCCTGTTTCAAAAATTTGATTGGATACACCAAATTCAGCTAAGTGGCAAACATGCACATGAACTTCCATATCATTCAAAGGAGGAAAATGAAATTATTAACAAATACTCTCTCAACTCCCCAAGTGATTATATTGCCCCCACTTAATTTTGATCATCAAACGATGTCGATTTAACCGATAATTTTCTCACAATATACAACAGCAATAATTTATAAACACGATAATATTAATGTCGTTGTTTTGTACTCGGAAAAAGACACTTGGATCTTTACCAATGTTTACAAACCAGGCCACTTAAACACTTCAAACAACTAATTTCTACTCAGAGAGCCTACTGCCACTAGTTGGCCTAAAGTCCAGAAGTAAAAAGCTTTACTCATGTAAAAGCAGAGGCAAATTTCCAGCAGAGTAATTAAACAAATGATGACGGCGTTCTACTAGACTCCATAGCATATAGTAATATTCAGGTCTTTTGCACAGATAAATTCAGACATTGGAGATTAAAAGATAAATGAAATAATTAGATTTACGTTAAAGTATAAAGTCATCCCAAGGCAAACAACATGCTATTTGACCAAAATACCCCTATGATGAACTTTTTGTAACTACCAGAATTTATGGTATGGGTATAAGTGGATTTAATTGATGGTTTTACAAAATCTCAAGTGTAAAAAAGTTTTACAAGAGACTTCCTCTATAAATAGGGAAGGATAACCAAAAAGGGGAGGACAACGTGAACAAAGGACTGAGTGAAGTGCTTAACCAAATAAGGGTTACCATGTCTTTCACATCCCATCCTATTAAGCTTACGGATCCATATTAACTACCTATAAATTGATCTTATATAAGAGGCTTGCTCAAATCATTAGAGTTGTCCTTCGCAATATGACCGTGGCTTATACATCATAAGTGGACCAAAACAAACACAATTAGCTGGACTCTTATTATGAAGCGCATATTATTGCATGGGCCAGATTGCTTCATTTTTAATATTTTCTTGAACAACCAATTACCTATAGATGACAATTATACGCCTCAGAGAGCAACAAAAGGGCAGAGGACTCATGTCCAACCAGTTCTTAGCTAAGAGAATATGTCAGTAAGTAAAGTCATGAGCAGATGACCCATGGGGTCATGGGGAATTGGGAAATAATCATACTAGAGCACAAAAATAAGCTTAGCTCCATAGAAGCAAGAAGTTTGGCCAAGTATTGTACAAACAGTTTAACTTGCATCACAACTTACGTGCAAGAAGAAAATCTACAAACTAGTAAAGAATAATGATGCTCAGGTGAAGCAAGGTTTTGTTTAAAATAATACTAGTAATAATTATAATATCCATGACAATTATCCTGTAGAAAAATATGTTACACTTAACCTGGCTGTTAGAATCGAAGTCCTCAATGGAAATAACATTAGCGCCAGAAACTTCCAGCAATGCTTGCATCCTATCTTGAAATCTATACTGCATCATTAGAATAATCAAACAAAATTGATTTTTACAGTCAGTTGCGAGCACAAATCCGGAAAATCGTGATAGGAAGAGAATATCCGCCTATCATACCTACGGGTTTGAGGGCATCCACAATGATTGATTTTTAGCACTAATTTGGTCCATATTAAAGAGCATCACGAAAAAATCAAACCATTGATGAGTAATCCTTAAGTTGTCGACTTAGGAACTTTCTCAAGGGCAGTTGATTTTTGGGTTGTGGAACAGAAAAGTAGAGAAAATTTGGTATACATTTGAAAAATTGTTTGTCGATGAGTGTAGTTTTGGATGGTATGCTAATGGTAGAAGCTGATAAGGAGGTTCTTTCATTGTGGATGGCCTGACAACTTCTCCATACATACTAACACAACACTTAAACTTTTGTTTCCTCTATTTATATCATTCGCATTAACTTTGGTTTAGAATGAATTTGAAGAAGCCTCAGCGGCTAGTTCAGTGAAAACTGTTTAGATGAGAGCTTAATAAAGAGTACCATCAACAAGATTCATACTTAGAGAGTGAGAGGCGGTAATTGACTCATTATTATACAATCAGGCAATCAGCAAGTTACATGGTTTTAAAAAAAATATACTACCTTATCTTTTGAATCCAACAGAAAAGTGTATCCCCTTAGACAGTTTTCACGAGTTCTGTAATCAGCCACTGTCACAGATCCACCATCCAAAGTTAATGTTGGAATGTATCTGCCACCAGTGCAACAAATAATTAGAGATTTGTTAAATATATTATTAGTAGAACAGAATCAACACAATCAAAAGGAATAATTTACTGCTTACGAACTATAGCTTGGAATTTCATTACGGATCCTGTTTGTTGCTACAAACTGCACATAATAGCATGCCATTAACAGTTAGAGAAATAGCATGTCTAATACCATTACAAGTTTACAACATGTACTAAATGATTAACGAAGTTAGATCGAAAATTTAAAGACATAGAAAGAGGTAAATGATTACTTGGCAAATTAAGAAACAAAAGGCTCAAACATATACCTCCTCCATACAACAACAACAACATTACCCCAGTGCCTCAATGGCTCCCACAAATTGCAGGGTAAGGGGGGGTCGGATGTACGCAACCTTACCCTTGTGTTAGTAACACAAAGAGGCTGTTTCNGCCTCAATGGCTCCCGCAAATTGCGGGGTAAGGGGGGTCGGATGTACGCAGTCTTACCCTTGTGTTAGCAACACAAAGAGGCTGTTTCCGAATGACCCAAAATGAAAATTGCGTCGAGAACTGCATTGAAGGACCGCTACTTCACAAAAGAAAGAAGCGCAGCCACTTTAGTGAGCCATTTTGATTTATTCCATTATAATCCATAACCAAAGAATAATGAGTCTTTGGCTCCATTGGAAATATGGAAATATATACCTCCTCCATCCATTAATAAATTTCTTTGTTTACTTTTCTTTGCAAAAGTTACAAAACATAATAAGATGTGGATGAAAATCTATGTTGATGAAAGATGTGGTGTCGCAAACCACAATGACCAACAAAATAGAGAATAGGAAGTTTATTTATGGACAAAGGGAGTGCCACATTCGAGCTAAAAAAAAAGCATAAGCCTTAATGTACCTCTAACCAAGTGCTTAATACTAAAGGCTTCTTGGATAAAATCGCATCAATTATCCCCTCGGTGACAGGCATAAATGGGTCAACAATTACATGGGTGCACTGAGTAGTCCACTCGTGAGTAACATGAGCACCTAGAAGAAGAATTTGAGTTAGTCTGGGAAAGTATGACAACTACACGTCTACACATGATAAACATTACATATATCCTAACATCACAGTGCATTAAAACCAGAATTTAACTTCTGCATCTTAAATTACTTATCGAGTTTTCCTACATTTACATAAATTTGATAAAAAAAAAAAATATACAGCGAGGAATAAATTGTACAAGAAATTTGCTCAAGTACAGCGCTAGTTGTCAAATTTCCGTTTGACCCAAGCATCAAATAAAAATGAGCTCTCATGAGTTCTACTGTTCTACCAGTTCCTAAACAGATTCTAGAGTTTCACAAGTTCCTAAAACCAACAATCAATGCCAACATTAAAAATTAGCAAGCTCTAAGCAGGGTAGGACTTAGGACTCATAAAGTGGATTGTAGTAGGTTGTCAGGGCAAAGGGTAACATTTCCAGAACAAACTGGAGACCTGATTGCGTTTGTTTTATCAACATAAACCTCAAGACGTATGCATATCCACAAAGTCAGAAACCTACTACGCAAAGTCGCAAATGCCTACACTGAATGGACCAAGCCTAGATGGCGTTAGCAGTGTAACATGACTACGAAACTGGAAAGACAAGAACTAAAAAAGGTGGCAGTACATAATAACTAACAAGAAAAAAAAATAGAAAAGAATTGCACGCAAATGGATAAGACTGTATTACTAACCTATAGATGACACTCTATCTTGTGTGGAAGGTGTTCCTTGCGAGCTTGTGAAATTGCAAAGGTAGAATTTCAGTGGAACATAACAGAATCTGTTCAAAAAAATTCCAAAGATAGGAAGAGGCAAGGAGTAATGAGTATGGTCCACAAGGTAAGCAGGATGAGAAAAGAACGATTTGAAACCAATGAAACAACATTATCTCATTGCCTCATATGCTCCCAACTACTGCGGGTTATGGCTCCACAAAAAGATTTTCGATGGAATACTTGTACTCCTCGGTAATTTTAACGTTCTTTCCATTTCACTTAACATGGTCTCCAAGAAGGCACTTTGATCATCGATTTTCAACATTCTCATATTAATTATTTTAGTTGAAAAACATAGTTTTGAGAAGATTTACCGATAGCAAATGTATAAATTTTAGTATCACATTATAATTTACTCTGTATTATACTTTGACGGTATTGAAACCTTGACCTCCTACAGTCAAATGCGACTAACATCATATTACTGGGGGAGTTATTAGTACCACGCAATTTATCACCGTTAAATAATAACACAAATGAGTAACTAAAAAAAGAAGCACCTGAAAGTCACAGTACCAGTGCCAAAGGAAACCAGGTCTCCATCTTTCAAGTACATTTCCCTGCCAGGGCACTCGTGTACTCTTTCTTTTGCGTGAGAATCTCGATCAATAACGGTTCCATACTTCGAGCAGTCTCTAATCCGAACTTTTGAGGAGGTACTAGATGACAAAGAGTCAAAAGGTTCCATATCATCAACAATTATCTCGGCATGAACACGCGAGACTCCTTTATCATTGCCGACTGTCACATCGCAGCCTAAATGCAAGGAACAGACATATAAGAATATTACATATTGTACTCTAGATGAGCCAACCTTGATAATTAGAGAGCGTACAAACGTCCAACTAGAGACAAAAACTTTGGGTTCCAAACAGACATTAGCTTTCATAACTCGAAGTCATGAATTGTACTTGAACGCAACCATTTTAAAGGAAAACGGCCCTATAGATGTCTTATAAACCTTTTCTGCTATTTTCATATAAAAAAAATACCTTTCCTGCCAACCTTGTAAGCTCCCTTTGCATATATGTAATACTTATTTTCCCCTGTAATACAAATTCAACAAGGAAGTTACATGACTTGTATCAAGAAAAAAAAGATGGGATTTGCAAAATCATATTTGTCACTATATCAACAAGGTAACAAATGCGGAAGTCGAGATAACATGCCCACTCGTACAACTGTGGTATGTGATTGCGGGCATGACAGCTTTCATTATTTTTGCAACTGAAATCTATACAGTGTATCAGTGAAACCTAGCAGGTAATTTTTCTGTTTCTCTATTTCAGAAGAATTATGCTAGTTACAAGAAGCCAGCTGACACAAAGCGCCTAGAAAGCACTCTGTAGTCCGTACAATAGAGACCATTTTTTGTGACACTGTTTATTTGTATCAAATCTCACTCCGTTTCAATTTATAAACTTAGAAGTTAGAACCTCAGTTTTCCTGTTCTCTTCTCATCGGTCTAGACAAGATCCTCTGATACCCCATACTAGGTGACCACAGTTTCAGTGATTGCGCATCCCATGAAGGTCGCTGATTTGTTTTACGCGATGGAAAGCATGCATAGCACAAATAATCAAATACTATAGGCCTAAAAAAACAACTACATAAAAATAAAAAGGATGACAACTGCTCTAAGTTACTCCAACTCAGCTCTATTGTCGGACTGAATAGGGGAGCGGAGTGTCAAATACGGTTATTTTCTGCTATTCTTTGGATTAAAATGAAGTGTCAAGTGTTGTGTCGGATTGGCCGAGTGTCAAAGACCGGGCACGCAACCAAAGTGAAGTGTGAGAGCAACATAACAGCCTACAAACTACCACCACAAGGCTAAAATAACATCAAAGATACTTCCTGTTAAATTCGAATGTCACGGTCAACAATAGTTTTCATTAATAAAACCCTAAACCCCTAAACAATGGATATGATTATATGAACATGATGCAAACAAAATTACAATAAAAGAAAATTCAACAGTAACCCGAAATCAGGACGACAAACCTGAAAGAGGATCAACAGGGGAAAAACCCCAAACCATTTAATCTATTGATTAATTCTACACTCTGCAATCTGCACCCCACCAATTTTTGCAACCAAGTAAGTTAATTTATCCCAGAATTTATACAAGTTTACAACTTTACAGCAAAAATACTCGCTTTGTCCCAATTATTTGTTTATCTTCGATAAAAATATCGCTCAGAGAGCATAAAACGTAAATAAATGATTGGGACGAAGCGATTATTCAATGAGGGTCAAAAAGGGATTGACCCTTGAAGCAAATTAACATGCACCCACAAAAGTAAATGCTGTAAAAACTAAACAGTGAAAAAAAAAAAATCAAATTCGTTATGAATAGAAGAACAATCAAAGACCCAGAAATGTCAGTAAGGAAATTAACAGAATGACTGTAAAAACTTGAGTAGCATGAATGACTCACCAGTCACCCCCTTGAAGCAATGTGATGTCGTGATGTTCGACTTTTCGGATCAACCGATTAACGTAACAACGTCGGTTCCAAATTGTTAATAAGTGAAGATTATACGAATGCAATACAAAGTTAGCGGGTTAAAATTGATGTTATGGTTCATTTACATAATTGGGTTAATATGAACACAATAAAAAAAGTTATTTTATAACAATAATTCATTAATAATCACTTCATCCTATCAATAATCTCAATTAAATCCAACATAAACACTATACTTTCTAATAACAAACCAGCTCATATTTAATTTATAATTAATCGTCTTATAAACTTAATCCACCAATTTTCAGAGCTTTTTAAATTTCAAAGAAACAAACTCAATGACTAGTCAATCGTCTTAATCCACCAATTGTTGTGTTGGTGCTTAATCCACCAATTTTTGTGTTGGTGCGAATATGTTTCCAAATTGGGGGTTTTTAACAAACTAATTAGCAAAATAGGTCGACTTTGAAAGTATTTGCCGAAAATGGGTCCACGTAGGATCGGATTTGGCGAAGCTGTGGGAAGAAGCCAAGTCGCTTTGCCGGACAGCGACTTACTTGGCTGCTCTAATCAAAACAAAAACATACTTTTCTCCCTCATTTCGTTCATCCCCAATTAAACACAGAAAAATCCTAATTGAAAACCCTATCACAATCACTCGATTTTTCCTTAAAAAACCCCCTCAAATCAATCAATTATTTCAATTAAAACACAAATTATTAGTCTCTAGGCAATATCAAACAACTATTTGGGTCTTTTTTGTTCAATCTCCATTGAAATCCAAGGTATTATTAGTTTCTTGTTCATTCTCCATTGATGATGTTTTTTACTTGGCAAATGGAGGGAAATAAGAAGAATGCATTGTAGATTATGGAGGATGATCGTGTAGGTTTGTATAATGTTGCAAATTCTGGAATTTATAAGCAGACGCAAGTCGCTCAGGGGGAAGGCGTCTTTAGCTAAAACTGCTGTCCGGGTAAGCGACTTGCCTTGCTAGCTATGACAGTGAGGTTTGTGATCTTCTGAACTGTCACCCTGGCTATAGTCGCTGAGCGGGAGAGCGACTTGAAACCGAACCTAGCTTCGATAATGATGTGGACCCATTTTGGGTAAATAC
>LHUT01004146.1:4176-14598 GCA_001412135.1 Silene latifolia subsp. alba
TTTAGATTACTAATTTTATCAAAGTAATATATGAGTATTAGTAATCAAATTTAAGGTAAACTACAATACAAACATCTAGTACATGTTTATTTGTGGGATTAAGGGATTGTCTTGGGTGCTACTAATTGGAGAATCTCTACTTTGGGATTTTTGTATGTTCATCCATTATTGGAAAGCTCAAGAACTAACAAGAAGGAGATCTTGTTGGTGCCCAATATGACCGAATTTCATATGGTGAGAAAATGTTTTCTTATCTTCTTTTATTTTAGTTTGCATGCATAAAATCCAACTTTAATTTTATGACAAATTAAATTAAAACATATATGAATATGTTATTATATAGATCTACATTTCCTTCAAAACCTTTCACCGATTTCAATGCCTTTCAAATCGGTAACGGCCCATGACGTGCCTCGGCTCTTGCGCCGGAGTTCTGTGGGAGAAGTACCGCCGCCTCGAAACCAACGCGCGGGTGCGCTCGGCGCGGGTTGCTGTGTCCACATGTTGCTTCTTCATCTACACTTTGACCAACCAATGAAGAAATTTGCGGACAAATAAACCCATATCTGTCAATGTCACATATGCTATACAAGTACCTATAATATATAAATTAATCTAAATTAGTATCTCAGAGAGCCTTGTTATTCTCATACTCATTATTTCACATTTAAATTCCAAAAGTCTGAGTAGTCAGTTACCCAATAAAATCCTGAATGCATGATATGCTAAGTCTTTTCATATTCAGTAGCTGAGTCATGTCATCCTTGGAGAGGAAAACTATTTGCTTATAACCCAAAATATTTTCGCTTAAAGTGAGTGTATATGATTGACGATCATCTATAATACCAACCACTTTGGACATCAATTTTCTGGACTCATATTTATTATTAAGAAGAGTTTTCATAGTACTGTTGGATCTCACCATTGACTCCTTTAGCTTGCTTTTGTCACTCTCTACTTTCTTCGACGTCTCGACATCAAACTTTTTTTGCATTCGACTTTTATACTTCTTTAACCTTGCTCGTTATATCTCATAATTACTCTACATTGGGATCACAAATACGGTATAAGAATATGATTAAACTAAACGAATGTTAATCAGCAAAAAATTAAACTACTGATTTGGGGACCGAAAAACTCTTCCAAGTACAGGAGCATCATCAAGTTGTAAGTAGATAAAACACAATAGAAGAGAATGTACCTCGGGATGTCCAAAAGTGATTAAATTTTTCGGTCATCGAACAAAAGATCACATTGCATCACCAACAGTAAAAAATTCATTTGTTGGGACATGTAATTCTGCATCCTCCTTACCCTCCAAGACAACTTCAATTGAAACTCTCACCTTATTTTGTACAAATGCTTGACCATGAGATCTAGAGGCCTGAGTTGGGGACCGAAAAACTCTTCCAAGTGTCACATTGTGCAACCCTATGTCAATCATAGCTAATTGGCATTCAGCTCAATTGAAATAAAAACCCAAAAATTAAACAATCAAGCCATAGTTATATGAAACTAACACCAAACAATGTACATTATACATATATCCAAACATAATATATCTTCTCAGGTATCTCATCAAACGAATCAGGTTGATCATTTTCGTAACAACTAGCATTTCCACTTTTACAATTTGTCTCTACCTCAGCGTCGTTTATACGATCATTTTTAAAAGGGAATCTGTTTCCATTTTGTTACTTTTTTCGAAGGCACCAGTTGTTATTTGCTCTACAATAATATCTCTCTTTTTGCATATTTGCAGTTACTTTCTCGGTAATCATTTTGGTTAGTATGTCCAAATACTCTTTGGATACCCTTCACTCCGACGATATGTGCATTTACCAAAATACTGCTTATGCCCCACTACTCCCCCAACACCTCGTACACGACCATAATGACCATCAGTTCCAAGAGCTTTTCTTCATACATCAACCTTTCTACTAGGAAGAAATTCCCCTTTTCTTAGTTGTTCATTCACGAAATTCTGTAAAATCAAAGAAACATAAAATAAGCAATTTCAAGCAATGAACAATGAAAGTTGTCTAAATAATATTCTTAAGCTCACAATTCTCTCAATAGCAGCATCAGTCTCGGAATTAAGACATTCTCTATTTTTGTTTACTCTTCCTTCTATCCATAAATCACCTCGTCTAATTTTTAGAGTTGATTTACCCCTTTTCTTGGCTTCCAGAGACTTCTTTTCCAATTTTAACCTTACTTTCCGATATCCTCCACGAGACATTCAATGTGGGTATTTATTCTTTTTTCGCCTCTCTACAGCTAGTTCACTGGAAGTCTGTAAAATAATATTTGTATAATTCGTCAAGTCTAAATATATAAGTACTCAAACTATTGGACTTTTGTCAAGAAATTAATACATATATTAACTGAATAACTCACTTGAAATTCATTGGTCATACGCATTGCTTTAAATCTCTTTCATATTTCAGATGTTATTTATTAATATTTTTTAAGTGGATCAGCATCACAGGGCCACTTTCTTTTCTTCAATGGCTTTTTGTACACATACAAAGAAGTCAGCTTTGATTTAAAGTTCGTCCATGTACTGTTTGCAATAGTGATAACTTGCTTCTTCTTTCAAAGTGAAATGTCAAAAATGGTTTGCAGAAAGTAGATTAAACATCACTTCTACAAAAACAAGGCAAAAGAGGACACATGGGAGCAAATAATAAAACAAACATAAGTAATAATAAAATAAACAGCGGAATTTCATTAATTTCTTACTAAGACATCATCCCAGATCTTTTGTTTCAAGTCAGCCCGTACATGCTTCCATGAGCAAATATCAATTGGCACTTTCGTACGTGCTAACACCCCAATGTAGCTCTTATATTTATCACCAATTTTTTCAATTGCCTCGCCAAGATAATCAAATTTAACTTCAAGCTTTATACCCACATCACGTAAAGCTAATAATTCCTTCATTAACACTACACCTTTGCCCTTTCGTTCTTTCGGAACATTCTCAATATCCGAGTGGGGTGGAGATTGTTCCGGAGAGGACATAACAACTTGCATAACATAAACAATATCCCTTCAGCATAATCATTTGACTATATAAAGATAATTATATATAGAAGTGAGACAGTAGCATAATTTAGGAAAAAGTCCTCATGTGATGTGTAACACCCATGAAATGTGAGGAAAGTTATCCCACATGTAAAGAATAAGGAGATCATGAGAAGCTTATAATAGATTACACCCACCACTTAGTAACAAGACCTTCTCCTTTTGGGCTTAAGTGAGGACAAATAATGGGCCTAAATGGAGTATCCCATCATATTGGGATTGCGTTACGATGGTGGCGGGTCGGGTCATTACAGGTAATATCAGAGCAATCCTGCGACCGTGTGGTGATCGGAGGCAGTTATTATACGCTCCCAGAGGGAGTGGTTATATCCTCTATTTTGATCACCCACCTAGCGGGGGAGGATTCTGGGTAGCGGTTATACCTCCAGACACAACAGGGACGTTGTGCACCTTAAGTGGGGGAGAATGTAACACTCCATGAAATGTGAGGAAAGTTATCCCACATATAAAGAATAAGGAGATCATGAGAAGCTTATAATAGATTGCACCCACCACTTAGTAACAAGGCCTTCTCCTTTTGGGCTTAAGTGAGGACAAATAATGGGCCCAAATAGAGCATCCCATCGTATTAGGATTGTGTTACGATGGTGGCGGGTCAGGTCGTTACATGATGCACACAGTAGCATAATCAGCATTATCATATGACTACATAACATTCAATTCGAAAATTACAGTGAACATATATAAAGAAGTATGACTATATAACATTCAACTCGCAAAATTACATGAAAGCATACACACTTAACAACTTCTGAGTTGATGCATAATAAAGAAAAACTTCTAATTATCCAAGTGTACTATATATTGGTCTTTGGAAGTTCAACCTATAACCCTTCAGCATGATCATCTCGTAGATTAAAATCATCTGCATCGTCAACGGCTAAAGGCAATCCACAAGCAAAAAGAGGCAACTCATCATCCACTTCGTCCATGCCTTCCTAGCCCATAAACTTCTTCTTACTATGAAGAACAATGGACCACTTTTTATCAGCCGGATCTTTAATATAAAATACTTGCTTTTCCTGATTAGCCATTATGAATGGCTCTGTTTGATATCCTTCACGTTTAAAATCTACCAATGTGAACCCCATCTCATCAATGCGAATGCCTCTACGATCAACCTACTTACAACGAAAAACAAGAATCCTGAACTGAACATAGTCTAGCTCCTAGATTTCATTAATGATTCCAAAATATGACATAACATCATAAGCAAGGTTATTATCTTTAGCACTAGTAGCACCCATTGACGAAGACATCAAAGCCAATCCCCTATTTCGGACAGTACTTCTATCGTCTTGAAATTTTGTATAAAAGGAATACCCATTGATGTCATACCCTTGATAAGATATGACATGCATCATTGATCCATGGGCTAACCACCTTACATTCTCAGATACTTCTCCACGATTATTTTCCAACTGAACATCAACTTTATCGGTGAACCATTTAATAAACGAACGATTATGCTCCATTTTTATCCATCGCTATCCTTTAGAAGGATTTAGTTCTCTAAGAAGGTTTTGATGGCCCTCTATAAATGGATGAACATCAACCATGTGTTGGAGGATATAAAGATGTGCTTGATCAAGTATATCACGATTAATGATGATTACTTTTTTGCTAATTGTTCCCTTTCCATCTCTTCTCCCTTCGTGTCGAGACGTTGGAAGGCCGATGGATTCAACATTTGACATGTAATCATTAGCAAAGTCTTGTGCCTCCTCTGCCAATACCCTTAAATCATACAACCTTCTGGTCGATTCAAGTTTCTCACATAACCTCCTAAGAGTTTTATATATTGCTCAAATGGATACATATTTCTTAGAAATACTAGTCCACAAATTTTAATTTCTCTTACCAAATGAACAACAAGATGATCCATTAAGTCGAAAAAAGAAAGAGGAAAAAACATCTCAAGTTGACACAAAGTAATAACAACCTCTCGTTGTAATGCATTCAAAGTATCAGAGTCAACCACTTTGCTATATATTGCATTGAAAAAAATACCAAAGTCTTATAATATCTTTGTCGAACATGTTTAGGCAAAACTCCACGAAGAGCTACCGGAAGTAATTGTTCCATTAGAGTGTGGCACTCATGAAATTTCAAACCCACCAATTTTAAATCCTTCAATGACACAAGATTCTTTATGTTGGATGAATATCTTTGTGGCACCTTAATACCATGCAGACACTCACAAACACTTTTTTTCTCCTGTCGCGATAATGTGAAACATGCTGGAGGTAGGTAAGTTCTTGAACCTTTGATTTGTAATGCTAATTCTGGTCGAATTTTCTACGACACCAGGTCTTCCCTAGCTTTGATACCATCCTTAGATTTACCAGGAATATTAAGAAGTGTGCCAATCAAACTGTCGCATACATTTTACTCCACATACATTACATCTATACAATGTCTCACGGATAAGTGTTGCCAGTATGGTAAATCCCAGGAGATGGATTTCTTTTTGTACAAAGTATCCCCACTTGGCCGCTTATATGGCTTCCCAAATGAATTTTTGATATATTTAACTTTTTCATTAACTTTTTTCCAGTTAAAATCTTTGGAGCTTCTCTATGTTCTGGTTTTCCATTAAAAGGTTTACTTTTCTTCTATACGGGTGAGACTGGCAGAGAAATCTTCGGCCAGTAAGATACACATTCTTTCCACTATGAACTAAACGATCTAAAAATGTATCCTCCTTGCAAATTGGACATGCTTTAGCTCCTTTCACCGGATAACCAGATAAGTTGCCATAAGCCGGAAAATCATTGATGGTACAAAATATCATGGCATATAGTTGAAACTTCTCATCACGATAAGAATCATACACCTCAAACCCTTCATCCCACAGTAACTTTAAATCGTCAATCAAAGGTTCTAGGCAAACGTCTATATCATTCCCAGGTTGCTTAGGTCCCGAAATCAAGAGTGACAACATCATATATTTACGCTTCATGCACAACCAAGGAGGCAGATTATAAATCGTTAGCAAAACCGGCCATATGCTCCATTGGCTACTTAGACTACCAAATGGTTTCATTACATTAGTGCATAATCCAAGCCTTAGACTTCTAGCATCAAATCCAAATTTAGGAAACAAAAAATCAATTGTTTTCCATTAGGTCGAGTCAGCTGGATGACGAGTTTTGTCATCTTGAACTCTGCCTTCAGCATGCCATACCAAGTTCTGAGCATCTTTAATATTTGAAAAAAGTCGCTTAAATCTTGGTATGATGGGAAGATACCACAACACTTTACATGGGGCTCATTTATTCTTTTCAGAATCTATTTTCGTATATTTGTAGCGTGCAGCCCTATACTTTGGACATTGGTTTAGATCTTTGTAATCTTTTCGATACAAACTATAGTCTTTTGGACATGCATGTATCTTCACATAGTTAAGTCCCATTGGACACAAAATTTTATTAGCTTCATAAGTACTCTTCGGGAGTTCATTGCCATCAGGAAGTATTTCACTCAACATGTAAAGCAAATCAGTGAAATTTTTATCACTCCAATCGTTTTTCGCCTTTAGGTTATACAATTTTAAAGTTGCTGATAAACGTGTGAGTTTAGAACCAAGATAAACGGATTTCACTGCATCACTTGCTAATGTATCAAAAACATGTGGGTCTTCTATGCATTCTTTGAAATCATTAATCATATCATCTACTCGCTCTTCACAAACTACATCAAAATCTTCACCCTAAAATTTCCCTCCATCATCCGCTGAATCCCTACAATTATTAGGCAACACATCCTCTCCGTGCCAAATCCACCTTGTGTAACGTTTATCAATTCCATTACATAAGAGGTGATTTCTTAAATCTCCAACATCAACAAGCACATTATTCCCACATTTAACACATGGGCAATAATTTTCATTAAGGTTGTCTGAATGATTAATAGCATGTTTGACAAACTAATCCACCCCTCTCATATATCTGGGGTCCAAGTAATCAGTAATCATCCATTCAAGATCCATTCAAAATCTCCATTAATTACCTACTAATAAGATCACTATTCCGTTATAAAGACTACAATCTAATTATATTTCCACAAAGATTTAAGTTAATACTTCAAGAGAACTAATCTAAAAATTAAAATACTAAGCCTATTGAACAGTCACAAGCATAGTATGTCAAACAAGTTATTACATTATGTGTTGATAACAACTAAAAATAAATGCAAAACTCATACCATAAATAATTGTATATCATTTAAAAAAAAAACTCATACCAATAATGCAATACTCCATAATAAATAAGAAGTACAACAACCAAATTTAGAGGAAACTTAAGTGTTATATAAGAAAAATAAAAGAGAAATTAAATCAAAAACTAAAATGAATGAGCATGCTCAATATCGAAACTAAAGTAAGTCGGATTTCGGTTTTATGTTCAAGTCATCTTGACAAGAAAGTGTATGTAGCAATAGAGAAGAATGACACTAGATTTCAGGACAAACAACAACATATATAATAAAAACTAGATGATAAGATAGTTTTGCCAATACATATTTATGTTAGTTTAGTGTGAAACAAACTCATTTACATACAAAAACTCGCACATTTACCACTAACTCATAATCTGATATATCAACCCGCCATACATTCAAGTGTCGTGATATTTTTATGCCAGGAGAAGTGAGAGTCTCATATAAGAATTTGGCATAATATGTATGAAAGCACATATATAATATGGTAAGAAAGATATCCTGCATGAAGTTGTTACAAAATTCAGAAAACTTGACAGTGAAAGCATATGTTACAGCCCTGACGGGTAGACCCTGTTAAAACTGACCGCGAGCGAATGACGAGCCAAAAGTCAACCCGAAAATGTCTTTTGTTGAAATAAAAACCTTGATAACGACAACAGAAAAATGACCCGAATCCAACCCGTAAAATACTTGTAAATCTCTACTTAATAACAATTGAGTAAACAAAATCCCATAAATCAAGAATCATCAAGCGAGAAATTTACCTCATAAGTAAGAATAGTGAAAAATCCCGAGTTTCTTACCCAAGTGCTGGAAAAATGAAAGAAAGATTATCGCATGATTGTGGCAATTAGACACATGAATAATGACTAACTCAGTTGGTCGCTCGTCTGTGAGACCATTATACGGCGGACAATGACCTTATAGTAGCTTATGTACCTTAGTTAATGACATTAATAAGCGATGTGCATAAACTATTATAAGACCATTACACCATACAATAGTCTTAATAAGTAGGCAAAAATTTATAGGACTTTAAGATGACCAAATGAAGAAATGATTCTAAAATGTACTCCTTGTATGTGATCAGGCTTGCAACGCTGCAGGTAGAGATTGTAAAGCAATGACTGATCTTCACATGAGATGGCCGCACACTAGCACATCTTTTAGCACTGATCTTCCATTTAACTATCAGTCGGTATGTTTAATGGGGTAAGACCGTCTTACTAGCAGTCTAGCACAACTTATATTTTCTCCACTATCAATCAATAATTTCAATGGGTTTGAGTTACATGTAAGACCGTCTCATTACGGGTGATTTAAAATGTTTGAACACTTGTATTTAATAAATACATGGGTTTTTAAGTTGTATTAGCTATTATGAATTTAAACACAAAAATGAACAATTGCTTACTCTTTACTTCTTTTAACAAATTATAGAAATGAAAAGAGACCTGCAATAATGAATAACAGCAGCAGCAACAACAACATTTAAATAATAACAAGATAACCATAAATTAAGACAAACACCCAATTAACAATAGAAAAACTAAGTATCGAACTAAAAAATTGATTAACATTGGAGTTAACCCTAATTATCCGCACTCAATTTGATACTAGATTTTAGTTGTATTTAGCAATCAATGGAGAGTTACAGAACTAAGCAACGAACCCCAAAAAAATTGAATAGCACAACTGAAAGTTTGAAATAAAAGATCAAAATCCAAATAGAAATAAAAAACCCTAAATTACGATGAATACGATTTAGAGGAGATGACAGGTACGGACAAAGGAGCAGCTGAGTTAGAGCAGCAGTGCTGAAGACCGGTGACGATAAGAGCAACGATGGAGTCAGAAGGAATATGCGAAATATTAAAATAAATTTGTCGATGTTGAAAATATAGGCGCCAATTTACTCAGAGACTTGCGCCAAGTATTTTTTAGCTATACATCGGTTTTTAATAAATCTGATGTATAAATTATAAAATAAAAATAATATATAAGTTCATTTTAAATAGGCATGGGTTCTTTTAAAGTCTAATGTCTATTTAAGGATATCGACATCAGTTTTTTCGAAATATCTGATGTATAAATTTATACTTCAGATTTTTTTAAAAATCTGATGCCTATTAAGTGGTGTTTATTTGATATTTTGTAGTAGTGTTTTAGTCTATAAAGAGACTTCCATTAGTGCTCCTTTCTACTTCTAACCCCAGAAAGTATTTCAATTCTCCTAAGTGAGTCATGTGGAAAGAGACATTAAGATGGTCTTTAAGAACTTGTATCTGAGAAGGACTGTCTTCCGCAATCACCATGTCATCAAAATAGATCAAGACAACAGTGGTGCGGCCATAATTCTGTTTGATAAACAAAGACTGATCAGCATGGGATTGTCTAAATCCACACTGATGCAGGACCTGTGACAGTTTAGAGAACCACTACCTGGGAACTTATTTTAGTCCATAAAGAGACTTGATTAGTTTACAGATCTTGCTTTCAAGCTTGCCATTCTCCCCCTGTCAAATTGGGTGCAGGATTCCATCACGGTACCCCTGAGGTAGCTTCATATACACATCTTCCAGAAGATCACCATGCATGAAGGCATTAACAACAAACATCTGACAGGTTTCCCAATTGTTTATGGAGATGACAGCTAGAAGTGCCCTAACTGTGGACATCTTGGCAACTGGGGCAAATGTCTTATCATAGTCTATCCCATACATTTCCCTGAAACCTTGAAACACTAGCCTTCCTTTATGTCTTTCAATTGAGTCATCCAGATTTTATTTTGTTTTATACACCCACATACATCCAATGGTCTTCCCGCCTCTAGGTAGGTAAGTGAGAAGCCATGTATTGTTATCATTAAGATCCTACAATTCAAGGTTCATAGCATGAATCCATTTGTCTTCTTTATTACCTTTTGATATGTAAGAGGATCAGGGTCAGTCTGAGCAAAGGTTACATGGCCAGCAAAGGGTTTAGACAGCAGATGTAGCTGAACCATGCACTACGCCAAATCTGGCCATTAATAACGAGCGTATTACAACGGTTTAATGCATAAAATAACGACACTTAGATCACCGT
>LHUT01004150.1:0-10549 GCA_001412135.1 Silene latifolia subsp. alba
AGAAGCACCAAGCTAGCTCTGTTCATTTTACGGCATGAAATCAGCTCCACGAAGGTGATGATGGTCTGTACAAATAGTCCTGTGAAGTTGCCACGCCGTAGTTTAAGTCTAGATTGTGTAGCTGTTCCATGAGCTGAGATCGGCGCTCTTTGAAAAAGTCGAGCCTGGTCGTTAATTCTACTAATGTGGATGATGCTATTGACTGATGTTTAGGAAACTCCAATACCTGCAAGACAGCGTACAGGTGACTACTGCAATTTATGTTGTAAATTGTTACCAGTAAATGGCCTCAGTTCTTAAATACAGCTTAAAGAGGACACAAATTCTCATTATAGACGGGAGATATCCGTCTATAGTTATAGACAGGCCAAATATCCACCCACTTTAAGCATAAGACAAGCAACAAGTTGCATGGTGGGGCCCAAAAATGTCACCACTTTAAGCATATTTGAGTAATTTGACCCGTTTCTCACTTTAGATGGATATATCGGTCTATAGTGAGAAAGAGGAAAGAAATTGGAGCGGAACTGTTTGAAATGAAATCAAAAAGTCAGGTTGGTCTGACGTTTCTATTTCCCACTGGAGACAGACTCTTAGGCTTTAGATTATGATAGAGCAAAAGAACACGACTCACTATACAGGCTACACTTCAATTTACTGTCATTCAATGTAATTTATAAGGGTAATTCGGAAACAGCCTCTGGGCTGAGGATTTGTACTTCTGACCCTCGTACCCCGCCATTTACGGGAGCCCTTGAAGCACTAGGGTAATGTTGTTACTGGTGGTATTGAATGGTAAAGAGGATTATTAACAAGCAGTATACTGCCAGTATCCCCCTGGGAGAGGCCTTCCAGAAAAATAAACTTCCAAATTGTTTTGCTCAAAAAATAAGAAACATTGTTAGAAGATATTACCGGTATATTACAATATATCATAATAATATGTTACTGTGGAATATATTAAGATTAAGTTGCCGATATTAGAAGATACTAAGGTTAGGTTAAGATTTTTTCACTACTATGTGAAAATTGTTAATAACAACCTAGTATTTACCGTATTTTACAAATTACCACCAAGTATTTTGTTTATTACAACTTACCACCTACATTATACCCGTATACATCCCATCTACCACTATTTCATTCCCAAATCATCATTTGACTTAAATACCGACTCGTTAAGTTACTAAGCAATATAATCAATTAAAGGTTAAAATACCCCCATCCCTTCCCCCCACCACCCACAAACTCCACCTCCTTCCTCTACTCCGGTCCTCCCTAACAGACCCGCCTTCTTCACCGCCACAAAACCACCTCAACCAACTTACATAACACCCACTGACTCTAATCTGTCACCCACCCCCTCAAGGCCACAGCCCATATAAGTCACCACGAACCTCCTACCGATGTTGGATAGTCAATCCTGCATCACCACTGACATCAATCCTGCATCACCACCTCCTCGAACCCCCACAAGGCTACAACCCAACTTTGTCGGGGGATTGGACCGGACGGATGACGGCAGAGACGGGAGCGGAGGATTCTCCTTGGAATTGCATACGGACCTTGATTAGGTCTAGCGGGTGGGTTGAACACCCGGTTACGATCGAGGCTATACAACCCTTTGAATCCCTTGACACCCATTTTTTTCCGATAATTAGAAATTTGTAGAGGTGATCAAATGCGGGTTTGGGCCGGACATGGGGCGGACAAACGTTAAATTTTTGGCCCACAGACAAGCGGGTTTGGAACGGGTTAGTGGGCTGGGCCTTTGTATTTTTCTTAAAATGCCTTGTTCGTAACCGCTTATTTTACGAGCGGGGTGGGCCGGGTTCAATAGACGGGACGACCCATGAACAGCTCTAGAAATTTGATTGATTTGAAATGTATAAAATTATGAAAGAATGGGAGCTAAGTTTGGGAAATTTGGGTATTACAATGTCAAAAGAATGAATTGGGAGATAGATGAGATTGATTACTAGTTTTTTAGATCACGCGCAATGAATGGGCAGTATTTATAGAGTTTTTATTTTTGTATTATTAATCATGCTAACTTAACACCTCATTAATTTTTCATATTTCACGTCATTATATCTTGATATGAGGAAAAAAAAAATTGAACTGTAAAATTATTCCAAGAAAACCGAGTAAAATTGAACTATTGAACTGTAAAATAATAGTGGTATCTCATTAATTGTTAATAGATTAATAAGACCAGTTGNNAGGGTTTTTGTGTTTTATAATGTATGAATGAGTGATTTTTGGTTTGTATTTTGCAGAAAAATTTGATGGCGGATGAACTATGATGTTGGTGATGAATGTTTATTTTTAGTTTAGGTGGTAGTGGTCAGACTTGGCAAATTCAACCCGATCCGAAAAGGCTGACCCCAGACCCGAAATTGACCCGAACTACAGAACGTCAATGTGACCCGAAACCCGAATTGACCCGACCTGACCCAACCCGAACCGAACATGACCTGAGTTTTTGTCGACCCGAAACTGACCGACCGAAAATGGCCCGAACCAAAACCACCCAACCTAAAAATGACCCGACTAAACATGACACTAGTTTACCCAAAAAGACTTGAAATGACTAATTTGAAATCACACTTAATATTATTTACGTTAAAATAAGGAATCAATCATCAAGACTAAATTATAAATAGGTAATAATTCAAAACGTACTTTTTTCTCTCTTAATCATTAACCCGAAAATGACCCGACCCGAAATAACCCGCGACCCATTTGACCCGAAAATGACGCGGCCAACATACGGAAAAATACCTGAAACCCGAAATAACCCAAAATTTTTACAAACTGAACCCGGCCCGGCCCGAAGTGGCCCGGCCTAATTGACCCGTTTAACAAGTCTAGTAGTCTAGTACTAGTGGTAGTATGTGTTTTGACTTTTGAGGGAATTAAAGTAAGCGTGTTTTAGTCATTTTATAATACATTAACTTAACTAGTCGGGATTTAAGTAAAATGTTGATAGGGGATGAAATACGGTGGTAGATGGTATATATACGGTGTAATGTAGGTGGTAAGTTGTAATAAACTTTACTTGGTGGTAATTTGTAAAATACGGTAAATACTAGGTGGTTATTAACAATTTTCACTACTATTTATATGATGTTCTTGTATTTGTCATGAGACACAATCCAATAATACAAACGCTTATGGGATACATGGTATCAGAGCATAGACGATGAAAGATGTTTGGATCACAAGTCATAATGCCCACAAATAATTTATTCATGGATTATAAAGCATTACGGGATACACGGAAGAGAGAAGCATTACCTCTCCTACCCTGGAAGTGGACGGCACAGAAGAAGAATCAACAGCACAAAACTCATCCAAAGATGCTTCAGTGCTTTTTGAATCACTCAAGTTAGTCGACCCCATGATTTGCTTCCGAGGCTGTTTATTGTTGCTTCCACCAGCTCCTATATGTCCCTTGATGTGACTCCATTCTGGGAGCAATAATCCATCCTATATCAAATCCATTGTGTTGTTCAGCTTATTATGTTATCTTTATAAGCCATGCAGTATCTAATATGAATCCAAAAAAAGAAGTTCAGGGCCTCCTAGTATGTTGGTGTTTGCTTTTGGAGATGAGCAAAGAGCAATAAAGCAGCCACTACTATATTGGCAGTACAAAAAAATCTACTCACCCCATTCATTTAGATTCGGAACATTTGTAAAACATAAATTCAAGGAAGGGGCAAGTGAGAAGGTAATTATGTCAAGTAGATGGGGAGCAAGAGCAGTGGTGATTGGTGAACAATGAAACCTACATCTTATTTAGAGGGGTGTTTTTGTCTACTCAAAGTGGAGATGTAATGAATTGGTTTGAACCACTAAGGAAATAAATGGTAGAGAATCCAAGTGAGCGGAAGGAGTATAACTTTTTCATCATACATCGCGTAAGAAGTAGTAACCTAGGTGAGAAAAAGCCAGCAAGTAATACTCCCTCTGTCCCGGTCATTGTTGTCCTTTGGTTTTGGCACAAAGACCAAGGAAAAAGAAGGGGGCCAATTACTAAATGACAAGTGGACCAATTTGAGTGTGAATGATCAAATTGCTCATCAAGTTCATTCTTAAAATAGAAAGAACAATTGACTTAGACACCTCAAAATGGAATAAGACAACAAATGACCGGGACAGAGGGAGTACTAAATAAGCTTTGACAACAAGAGTATTATGTAGACTACCCCACTCCCCCTGTTCCTCTGCACTCAATGGTGAGACAGAGTGTAAAGTGCAGCTGCGATGAATTTAAGAGTTACTATAAAGGATCAAGTGAAAGACTTCTACCTCATTTCTTTGTTTTCTTTCATGATTGCAGAAGGCCAGAGTACTATCAAAATCTTGCTGAAGAATTCTCCTGCTGCAATGAAAAACGATCTGAGTAAGAATGTAAGATACTCTCCACCTTTGGCTTTCCACAACGAAAAATACAAGTGAAATTAAGTATGACAGATATAAGCTACACAAATCAGCATTGAGTACAATTATTCCGTAAATGGTCACTTCCAGTTAAATTATGATCATCATGCAAGCATCACGGAAATCCCAACCCCCTACATCAGCCTTCTTTATAGAAGGGATGCATGGAAAAGCATGTCTCAAATGGTCACCACGAGTAAGCACATGGCTTCCCGGCAAAATTCGAAGGAATGTCCAATGACATACTATTATAAATTGTTGAATTTCCATTTATTGCGTGTAGAACCCGATAAACATCACAAGCATCTTGCAAATGAAGACAATGGACAACAATATAACTTAAACAACCCATCCTCACCTCCACCGCAACAGAGGAAAAAAATAGATAAAAAAGAAAATGAGTGCCCCCATACCTATCGCATGCATCAGAGATTGAGCCAAATTGATGTTGTCGTTGCTGATTGAGTTGATGGTGAAGCTCAGCTACCTTTTGCTTCAGTCTGGCAACATCAGCCTCAGCAAGAGCAATCTCCTCGAGCTCAGCCCTTGTCTACACATCATCAGATCATGACTATTGTATGTCCAGAGAGAGAATAAATAAAAATTAAGAAAATAAAAAATACCACAAAGATCCATGGGCAACGAGAATAGACAGACCTTGGAATCCATACCACGTGAACTTGAAAATTGGCCAGAAGACATGCTTAAACCAACTTCCAGAGCAGCTCTAAGATCTCTTTCAGCTTGAAGCTGCTCTTGGAGTCTTTGAACCTGAAACGGACAAATTCTATAAGAAAACAGCTAGCACTCCCTTCACAAGGAACATCCATCAACATAACAACATTTGACATGATAGAATAAAATGCTTGAAAATTTCAATATATNATCAGATCATGACTATTGTATGTCCCAGAGAGAGTAAATAAAAATTAAGAAAAGAAAAAAATACCACAAAGATCCATGGGCAACGAGAATAGACAGACCTTGGAATCCATACCACGTGAATTTGAAAATTGGCCAGAAGACATGCTTAAACCAACTTCCAGAGCAGCTCTAAGATCTCTTTCGGCTTGAAGCTGCTCTTGGAGTCTTTGAACCTGAAACGGAAAAATTCTATAAGAAAACAGCTAGCACTCCCTTCACAAGGAACATCCATCAACATAACATTATTTGACATGATAGAAGAAAATGCTTGAAAATTTCAATATATAAATCAAGGAATCCATATGTCTAGAGTAATAGGCAATAAACGAACCCAGCCAGACGATGATGACTATTGAATAACTAATGAGCTAAAGAAGAGAGAGATGGACAAGGATGAAGCAGTTCAACAAACCAATGGATGACCAAAATGTTTAGAAAGATTGAATAAAACAAGGTAGGAAAAATATGATAACTGCCTAAAATAGACCCTTACTGATTAGAATTCAAAAAACTGAAGAAAGTTAATTTACTTTTCTTCATAGATTTAACCAGCCTATTGAGAGAGGCGCTACAGCAAAGTAGCAAAGTGGAACAGTAGACAACATACATCTTGTTCAAGTGCTAAGCGCCGCTCATGAAGAGCTTGTTTTCTTCTTTCCAGGCTAGCTTGTAATATTGCATTGCCGCGGGCCTACCAAAATCAGTATAGAATTGTATCAGTCGCCTATATTAAATAAAGTGGGTAAATCTGTATCAATAGACACTTTCCCCTAACCTCTTTTGCGATTCGGTGTCGCAAGTCATTCTTTGTGATTTCAAGACGCTGGATGGTAAGTCTGTTGGGCAAAAGGAACCATCAGAGATGAAATTAATGAGAAAATTGAAGAAGAAATAGCTCAAACATTTTGCAACCAAAACCATATCCTAATTAGAGAATGGCAACCAAGAGCTTTGATTATAGCGTGAACAGGGGGGTAGGTAAGGAAGGCACTTACTCTTCCTCTCCCGAGGAATCAACTGACTCCATAGATGGTGTTTTACGAACCTGAAAGGCAAACAAAAAGGTATTCAATTAACTAAGCTAATAAGTTACCATATAATACAAACAAAAAACTGAACATAAAGGCCATAAAGGCCATTAACGGCAACCGATCAAACCACCAAGTGTAAGTATAACAGACCAAATTGCATGGTACAAATTACAAACTCAACAACATTCTGAGTAAATGAACTACAAAATCAGACTACAGAATGTTGATGGACATTACAATATCTCATAGGTTCCAAACATCCAATGAGATTTTCAAAGAGCTAAAGATAAACATTGCAGGTTAAATAATTATCAAAAGTGGTAAGCAAAAGGATAAAGCTCTTTGACAGGTGGGGTACACGCTTCTACTAAAAAGAACCAATACTCTAATCTAATAATGATGTCCGATGCATATAGGTTCTACTTCCAACATGCTCTTATACAATACACTACCGTTCAGCCACACATAGAATAAAGCAACCAAATTAGTGCTAGCTAAACTCCCATTCGGAAGAAGAGCTTTAACCTCAGCTATACCAAGCTGATCAGGATTCCGCTAGTTATGAAATGGCATGCGCCCCCCCAATGGAACAGACAATCGCTTGCCAGAGTGACGTAACAAAAAAAATTAAAGGTTGATAACACAAAATGATGAAGTGTATATGAGCCCTATAGAAAGTTTGATAGGAGATTCAGAGGGAACAAAAGGTAGGCAGCAAAAATTCATAGTAGGAGGAGGAACAGTCTGTAATCTGTATACTAGTCTGTATACTAGAAGCAAGAAATATACCACAGCAGCGCAAGGTGAGTTAACTTACAGGGTTTCTTCCCCAAAATGGGGACCGCTTAACATTGGAACCTGCAAGCTTACTGAGAGGTTTACCAACACTTGATTCAGGGCCACAGGTAGGTAATGGTGGTCCTGGATCCAGAGATGATAGTATCTCCCCCATTGACCTATAAGATTCTCCGGTTGTAACAACGGGACTGTCAATCACATTATTTGAGCTTTCGCATGCTTTTACTGGCATATTTTGTTCACTCAACTCGCCATTAGACTCTCTAAATGTTTCAAGATCTAATTGAGGTTTTGAATTGACGGACGAGGCATGATCCCCTCTACGTGATCCATCAGAATCATCATCTCCTACAGCCTGAACCTGAATTATAGCAAAAAGAAACATATAATAAATCTACATAGTTCTCTTGTAGATCATTGTAGATCAAATAAACTGAAAAACATTAATTATTTGAAAGCACAGGTACCCTGTTAAAGAGGGGCAATGAAAGAAAGAAACCTTATAGTCATACAGGTCGCTGCCAGCATAGCCACTGCTTCCACTAAGTTTACCACTCAATACCCGTTCTTGGTCATTATCAGTTTCATGGTCTGATCCGTTTGCAGTGTTACGATACCCATTGTCTAGGACACTTACATTCTCCTCATCTGTTGTATCATCACTATCACTGTTCTCAATCCGTGAGTCGGCCGAAATTGAGCATCTTTGTAAACTATCATCCTGAAAATAAGACAATTCACAAACTCACTAAGCAAAACTGTGCCGAAAAAAACTGAGAAACTGGCCAATAGCTCAACAAATTGAGAGCAGCTACACAGAAAATACACACAAAGACAATTAAGAGCAACTTACATCAAAAATATTCTCATATTCTTCCAGAAGAGTCGTAACGATAGCTTGCGCATTATTAGCAGCATTTGCAGCAGCCAGCAGCTGAGCTGAATTATCACCGTTCATATCAAAGTCATCATCCAGCTCACACTCGCCAGCTAAAAGAGGGCGTAGAAGCAAAGGCGCCATGCATGCCGCAACGGCAGATGGGGTCATACGATTATCGGAGGCATGAGAAGCTATTGTGTGCATCATTTTCACAATCCTGCAAGGGACGTGAATGAATAAAAGAAAGGGGAAAAAACAGGGATATGGTAGTCTAACATTCTGAACAATTTTAGAATACAAGTTCATAAAAGTTACAATATCAGAATTTAGCGCACATAAGGATGACCAGACAGAAAAAGTACCTCTGCAATAATCGCCGGTTTGGTTCTGGAAAAGTCTCCAGTATAGCTGACCGTATAGCATTTACCCGAGCTTCCTTAAGATCAATTTCTGATGCAACAAAGCAGGAGACAGCAATTTATTGGTTGACCAATTCATAGAGTTGGGAAAAAAGTACTGAACTTCCAACATGTAAAACTAACTCTATCACAATAAACCATATCATAACAAAGATAAAGAAATCTAGGGACGAAAGGGTGAAGAAGGGAATTAATTAAATTAATAACAAAGGCGTACAAAACAGATCTCTACAGCATGGGAAGAACTGTAAAAATATGGTAACTGAGTAATTGATGGCAAAAGAGTTATCAAGGTGCCCTCCCGATAATCTATACCAGACCTCAAAACTCTCACTCACTTTGTAAAATAAAGGATAAACTAAACCAGCGTACATTGTAAATAAGCAGCAACTAGAAACCAATAGCGGTATCAAAGGGGACAATGCTTTAAAAACGAAGGCACTTAGGACAAGACGGATATAGCAACTAGAAACCGATACCACGAAAAGCACAATCAAAGATGCCCAAGTCAAAGGCCAGCTCAAGAACCACCTCCAAATCTCCAATCAAATTATCCAAGCCCCAAAGCAGGTTGAGGATACCATGTGGCCACATGAGATTACAACTTGCAGGAGCTATTCATATTTCATTGGGCTACATACCCAACAGCAGAAGTAAGGTTTGCAGACTTTATTCTCAGAACTTAACACTGCCATAAAAACTCAAAAGAATGGCCAAAAGGAAAAGGAAGAGACGGGAATGGGAGAGGTAGAACTGTAGAAGTGTTATTTTTCATCTACTTTCAAGCGGTCAGGCCTATTGATGACTGAAGAAAGGTATATCTAACAGATAAAAGTTGCCCAAAGATCTAAGAGGGTAACTAACAAATGGAAATGTACTTCCTACAGCTGGTATACTTTATAAATAAACAATCACGCAGCCCAACATACGAATATACATTTGAAATAATTTTAAAGCAAAGCAGCGAAAACAAGTTGATACAGCCTGAAGGATTCAATGCTTAAATCTAGACCAAAATAAGTAAGAAAATGCCTCTATTTTTAAGATACTGCAATCTGAAGTTCTGAACTTACTGTAAGCCTCAAGCAATGCAGTACAACAAGATGCGGGAACTGGAGATGAAGGAAGCTCGCGAAGAACGTGCTGCCAACAAGATATTGATGAGTTGACCATGAGCCAAATCACATTACTTGGGAACAAATACTAACAAAGAAAGTTAAGAAATACCTTCACACAGTCACCGACAACATGTGCGTCTTCATGAGGATCAAATTCATTTTTACCTAAAAAAACATACCAGATTTTGAAGGAGATTAACAGAAACCTGAGTATAGAGAATAAAATATATGCATGCACAGAGTTGTCTCAAGAAATACTGCAAATAAATGTTGGATCTGAACCTTGTTCATAATCCTGGACTCTACGCTCTACCTCTTCCACATCTGCAGCCTGCCGTAAAATTCCTTCAACTTTAATTCCTGCAGAAACATTGGACATCATAAAGTTATGCAATAACCTTGAATAGGCGAACAGTAAAAACTACTCTCGCTGGAAGTGTTACGATCCAGAGGAGTTCAATTTTCATTGCCACGGAAACAAAAAAGAAATAAAAATGAAATAATAATAGTGGGGGGAAATCATAAAAGAAAGAAGGGTCTGATGACTATTCACCATAAGTCTCAAGAAATCGAAGAGCTTTCTCCAGAAATGATGGTCCCCCGTCTATATCCTCCAAAGCAAGCAAAATTGGTCGACCAACTACCAACGATTTAACAGGTCGCTTATCCCTCCCTGAAAGTATCAGAATGTCACTTCTTAGGTAAAACATAAACAAAACTCCACTCTTAACAAGACAATTGTCACACAAAGAGGAACAAGAAGTGAACAAACTAGAGCAGGAATACAACAACAACAACAACAACATTACCCCAGTGCCTCAATGGCTCCCGCAAATTGCGGGGTAAGGGGGGGTCGGATGTACGCAGCCTTACCCTTGTGTTAGAAACACGAAGAGGCTGTTTCCGAATGACCCAAGATGAAAATTGCGT
>LHUT01004151.1:0-22196 GCA_001412135.1 Silene latifolia subsp. alba
ATGATAATCATAGTTGGTTTTCTACGAGAGAGAGAGAAGCGGTCCTTCAAGTGATTTTGGTGGTAAAAAGCCATCGATTCTTTGCTTTAATGTAGGCAAGTGTACCAAAGGGGCAAATTGTAGATATCTGCACAGCTTCCATAAATACTTCCATAAATATACAGCACTTCAAAATCAAACACCACACGTAGAAAAAGATCACATAGAGAAAGCGGATTCTTTGGGTCATAAAAATGTTGCCCCAGTAAGAACAGGTGTCACTGAAAGTGGATTGCCAGCATCACATCCCTCTGCTATTTTGAAATCCAAAAAAAAGCTTCTTGTCCTGGATGTGAATGGGTTGCTTGGACATGTTGTAAGTACGAATGAAGGTAATAAAAAACCTTTAAAGCTTGAACCATCATTTTTAATTAATTGTAATTCAATTTTGACTTGTTCGTCCGACTCCCTCACCTCACCACTTTTGTCTTCTATTTTCTCAGTGCACAAAAGGCCTTTTTGTGATGATTTTCTGAAGTTCTGCATTGAGAAGTTCAATGTTGGGATTTGGTCATCAAGAAAAACGTATGTTATGCATTCAATCAGTATTTGATATCACAACTTTCACAAGTTAGTTGCTTGATGTAGGTATGTCGTTTGGCACAAATTTTTATTTAAAATGGATATATCCGTCTAGAGCTTAAGACGAGTTAAGTAATACGAATGAAACAAAACAACTCAATTATTTTTTATTTATAATGAATTTTTTTAACAGTATCACATGATTGAGAGGGGTGATCAAAACATCGAGTGTTCGTCCAAAAAATTCTATAACAATTAGAAGTGAACCAATTTTTGTAACCCGTGCAACGCACGGGCACGAAATCTAGTATTTTAAAACGGGTCTGTATTGTCTATTTATTTAATTTTTGAACATTTTTTTTTTAAATAAAAAAAAATTAGGAATTTATTATGTGCAGTGACCAGCCCTTTACTCTCCCTCCCTGTATTTGAACAACTCCGGAAATCTTCAAAAGCCGTCATTTCGTCCTCAAAGAATCAAAAGATTATCGCTTTCGTTCTACATAGTCAAACTCCGTAAGTTTTTTCCCTCGCAAATCAAGTTCTACAGTATTACAAACTGTGCTTGTGTTTTTTTTTTCTGGGTGTTTAAAGCAATGTTACACCGATACTTCACTTTGTTTGAGCATCAAACACGATACGCACTTGACACTTCATTTTAAACACTAAAAAAGTTGAAAACTTTCCCCAAAATAACCGTATCCGTCAATTCGGCACTTGTGGCCGAGTCGGAGTAACATAGGTTCAAAGTTAATTTCTTTATCGCCAAATTATTTCCGTACAGTTCAAATTTACCTTTTCTTTCATACTTCGTACTCCGTAATTCTTAATTTTTACGATCATTTTTTTATTTTCACCCAGTTTTTCTTGTAATGTACTGTATGTAATATGCTTGATTGCAGAAATGTTTCATACCCTCGCTCCCCAAATGAAATTTATTATGATTATTTTTTATTTTCACCCAGGTTTTCTTGTAATGTACTCCGTATATAATACTATGCTTCTTTGTTTTGATTGATTTGTAGTGGGTTAATGGGAACTAGGTTACCGGATTCCGGATTCTGGATTCGCTTAATCACCTACCAAATTGCGAACATTATTCATACAATCATACCTATTATGTATCAAATAATATTGAATTAATGGTGTTTGGTTATAATTTTACCAAATTATGCTTGAACATATCGCATATTACCCGGAATGGGAACAGGTGGGGTTGGAGACGTCATTGTTCAACCTCCTATTAATCTCGTTTTTATACTCAATGGCATGGTTATATTTAAGCAAGTCATGTTTTATCTATAATTATGCGTGTGCAGTAGGTAATTGGTCGTGATGGATTGGTTTCTTGTCAATAAATGGTGGGATAAATGGGCACCTGACAATGTAGGTTCTGGTGAGCAACATGTTCCAAGCATTCAGCTTCCCCCCTTTTAACCTGGTAATGAAATTCGTGCTAATCGTTTTGTTTTCAATGCAAATTAAAGGTCGGCCGCTTAAGGCAGCGTTACTTCTTCACTATGATCCAAGTGGACCTTCACGCCTCTTATCTACCATGTAAGAGATGCTTGACTTTTGTGGTTTCTGCATTGTAGTAGAACTTGTATAAATTGATGTTTGGTGTTATTAGTGGCACTGTCCTAGTTCCACTGTTGCTCTTGATGCTGAAAATCTTGTTTAAATCATTTATTGCAATGTGATTCCCGTCTATTTCACAAAAAAAAAAACAGGAAGTTGAATGTATGTATCATGGTGCATGACTTGCTTCTTTTGTTGCTTCAACTCTCAACAACGAGATATGTGTATGGCATTCGGACGCTTCAATTTAAGCCAAATACATGAGAATTTTTCATTAAACAGTCAAAATGTTCCTAATTACAAGGAAATTTTCCAAATATGCTAGACAGCATATGATATACCCCCCCTCTGCGCAGATCTCGTCTCACATGATGCATTCTTAAGGGCTTTGTATAGGTGTCTTACTAGGCTACTAGCACAATAGGAATATAGGATGGCTTATGAAGTATGCAACTTTTCTCATAATCTATACTTTTGCGAAGTTCATAGGCATTTTGATGGTTGATTTTAACGTTTGCAGTGCGGAGCATGAAGGAATAAACGCAGACCCTATTGAAATAAGTCAGTTGGTCAATTTTGTAAAGCGCAACAAGCTGCAGGCTGAGACCTTTCTACTTGGGCCAAATGAGTGTGAGTTTTGTTTTGCTATGAATCTGAATCTCCTTTTCAGTACTGAATCAAGTCAAAGAAAGCCTTCTGTCCTATAGTCCTATGCTTAGTTGCAGCTGGTATCTTGTGCTTACCAAATTGCTATATATGTAAGTCAAAAATATTTTATTTATGCTGTCACTAATTTGTCTTCGTGTCAAATGAAGCCAAAGACACCCTATGGCATATTCTTTAGTCATCCAAAATAACTCGCAAAACTTGTGGCAGTCTTTCTATTTTGATATTTTGAATTAGTAGCCGTTCAATGTAATTTTGGGTATGACTCATGAAAACAGTCCCGTCTGTGTTGTTAACACTTTCGTCTTTTTAACATTTCCTCGGAATGGGAGTAACTACCAATCGTCTCCAGTACCCCCTTTTTTTGAGCTCTATTGCCTAAGTAATAGCTATATTGTTACACCCATCCCAAGCAAGCCCTTAGGGGTTGGCAAGGGAGGAGAGATGGTTTTTGCACTCCTACTGTCCCACATAGTATGTCAACCACTTCCCATGAATGAAACATTGGAAACTGTACTCTTGCAGTCAAGAGACTCAAGACACAAGTCAGAGGTGTATTGGCGTGACTATCATCATCGGAGTGTAAAGAGCTTCACCCATGAATGAGGGGGGCCGTAAGTGAAGTATATGCCGTTTGAATGTTAGAATGAGGGGGTCGTTGTCTTAGTAGTTGAATTGATGCACATCTCTTTTAGGTTTCAAATTTAAAGATGAACGATATGCAGCCTTCAACCTAAGGTGTAAATATATCATCTAATCATATGTTATATCATTTCCACTTCAGATCTAGTGACATCAGTTCATGAGAAATGGTTTCATGCAAGGTGCATCAACACAGCAAAGCCCTCAGGTGAAGGCGCCTTTATTATGCAAACAGGAGCCTATCTCTTAGTTGCCCTGTAAGTATATCCTCCTCCTCTTAGATTAGTTTATTTGCCTTTGAACTATAATTCCATCGTAATACACTGCGCCTCTGGACTTTCCTGCAAATTATTCATTACTAAATTCGATCCCAACCCTTGTAAGAGTACTGAATTTATAAACGATCTCATTGTTAAATATTGACCGCTGTTGCTCTTTTTCGCATGATAATAATCAGATACGAAGGCTCAATAGGATCTGCGTCAAATGCTGTGGCAACTGCTGATCAGTTTGCGCATTACTTGTTTCAGAAAGGTCTTTGACATCAATTTACAATGCAGTGAACCTCTAGCTCAAGTTTTTTTTTTTTTTTTCGGGTAGTTATTAAGTTTCTAATGTAGCTAATCTGATCACCGTAACATAATCCTGTGAAGTATAGCGGTCCTTGAAAATGTTTTGTCATGGAACCAAGGAAAAAGGAGAAATGATGTGGATAATGGATACACAACTGCTCAAAAATGGGTGCAGAAATCACATTGCTGACGAAATTGTAATGAGTTAGCTCGGTAAGTCTCTTGTAAGAACGGTATATGACGTAGGGTGGTTTTAACATAGCTCAAGCATTGTTTTCCATGATTGCATGATGAGGTTCATAAGCTAAGAGTGAGTATTCGACGGTGTAATATGGTTTTAATTGAAAAAATTTAAAAGGCCTAAGAACAGCAGTTAACATATGTTATTTGATTATTTAACTTATCTAGTTAACCTTTTACTGAATTTAGGTAAATAAATTATTGAAATCCCCAAAAGGTAATCCTCTAAACTCCAAACTATAGATTTGGTTTTTACCTTTTTAATTTTATGTTCTCGAAAACAATAGTTCTTGTATACATTGGTTGCATACAAAGGTTATTGTAAAACCGTCAGTTACTTTACTTAATTACCCCCTCCACTAACTACAATGATTTTCTAATAAGGGTATTAAAGTAATTTACAACATTTTACTTAATTACCCTTCCACTAACTACAAATGGTTTCATAATGTTTTATCGTAAATCTGTTTTACAAGAGACTTAACTCGCAATAATCGTTTTAAGTTTACAAGGCCCTTACTAAAACTTGTCATCAGCCTCCCCCAAAACTTGTCATGTGATGATGTGCTTGACTATTTTCGCTGGGAAAATCTTGACTATTTTCGCTGAGAAAATCTTGTAGTTCGGAGTACATTAATTTTTTGGCCGATATGAATTAGATTGAATTAAACTAACATAAATTGAATTATAGAATAAGATAATCTCAAACTTTGAAACGGTTTTTTTATATTTAAAACTATTCGTTTATGTTAATAATGAGTTTTATTTTTACATATTAGGACAGTTTCACAGTATAGGATCGTCGGCTCGTTGCACACGACAATTACCGATAAATTAATCACAAATCCTTGTCTCCGACGTCCATTTTGGTTTGAAATAATAAGACGGGGTTCTGTGTCCATCCTAAGGTCAAATGTAATTATAGTGAATCAGTAAGTGTTATAACTTATGATAATTTATTTCTTATAAATTGTCATATATAACTATCAAATAGTTACAAAATCTCATTTTATTATTTCAAACCAAAAATTGAGTGTGAACAAGATTTATGAAGACACGAGAGTTGATGCCATAAAGTTAGGACAACCACCAACGTCATGTCAAAATGGTTTAACTGTCACAAAGTTTGAATTGGGCCGAATTAATACGGTTGGTAGTTGGGCAGTCCATGACAAAACACTTGCAACAGAAAACGATAAATATCATAATCATAATCATCATTCAACTCTTAAATGACCATTATACCCCTCACTTCTTGTATTTCTAGAAACTGTACTATCGTACTACTACAGCATTACCGTCCATATTTCCGTACACCTTCCGTACCCTCATGTGCGCATTTGTGTACCCTATGAAACCACGCGAGTTCGAAACCGCGTTAACTCCACGGTGCATATCTACCCATCCACGGGATTCTTTTTTCTTTTAAATCCCTAAACACACTCACACTTATGTACAATGTGGTATGATATTTAATCGGCCTGTTTTACACTTAAAACGGATAGTACCGTCGTAATTGAAAATTTGTGTATCTTAATGTGTTATGTGTAGACTCTAGTAGCAGTTTATGGACTATACAACTGGATGTACAATAGCATTGTACATCCAAGGTTATTTTAGTCTTCCTCAACTACTTTTATATGTTAAACCCTAAAACCAAGACTACGTAATTCAATTCAACTCCTCTTCTCTCTCTAACTGCTTCTATATTTTGATCTCCATCTTCCTCCATTATGTAGTTAACTAATCTTCTCCTTTTAAATTATTTTAACAACTATTATATCTCCCATTCTTCAATCAGAATCAATATGAATTTAATTGATTTTTACCATCACGGTGAGAGAAGCTTCAACGGAAGATGAAACATCAAAAGGTATCATCATCAATGGAAAAAAAAAACTTTGAAGGAGCATGAAATAATCAATAGAGTTTTTATCGGGATTTAGATTATATAAATAATGGAATCTCATCTTACAAATCTGTTTGAATTAGGTCGTGTTTTTTTTAAACTATATTTCCTATAAATTTAAGCTCGAATTCTTTTCATAATAACTCATATTCTTTTCTTAATAACTCGTATTNTTCTTCAATCAGAATCAATATAAATTTAATTGATTTTTACCATCACGGTGAGAGAAGCTTCAACGGCAGATGAAACATCAAAAGGTATCATCATCAATGGAAAAAAAAACTTTGAAGGAGCATGAAATAATCAATAGAGTTTTTATCAGGATTTAGATTATATAAATAATGGAATCTTATCTTACAATTCTGTTTGAATTAGGTCGTGTTTTTTTAAAACTATATTTCCTATAAATTTAAGCTCGAATTCTTTTCATAATAACTCATATTCTTTTCTTAATAACTCGTATTCTTTTCATACATTACAATTTAGTTCAAGCTCGTGTTCTTTTTATAATAGCTCACATTCTTCTCATAATAGCTCGTATTCTTATTAGCTCATTTTTTTTAAAAAAGAAATAGCTCGTATTCTTCATGTGCGTACAATTTATGAGTTCATAGACATTTAGTTATGAAATACGATAACATCTGAAACATTATTTGGTCGTGTTTTTTTGAAAGCACATTACATAAAATTTAACTCGAATTCTTTTTATAATAACTCATACTCTTTTCTTAATAACTCGTATCTTTTCCATACATTACAATTTAGTTCAAGCTCGTGTTCTTTTCAAAGTAGCTCGTATTCTTCTCATAATAGCTCGTATTCTTTTTAACTTGAATTTTTAAGCTCATGTTTTTTTTTGTATATAATAATAACTCGTATTATTCATGTGCGTACTATTTACGAGTTTATAGACATTGAAATATTATATAAGATCAAATTTGAGGGAAAGGGGAACTTTTGCTAAAGAGAGAACTACAATACGTTAAGTTTTACGTTGTTGAAGTAAAATTTTTAATTTTTTTTAATGGGCTATAGATTGTTAATCATATATTATATGGGCCTGATATTAAGGAAACGAGATTAATCCGCTATTCCATAATAGAAACGCGGAAATCTTTCTTCCGCAGGAGGAAACCACCGAGGAAAGGACGCAGCAGGTGCTGCGCCTCTTCCAAGGGACGCAGTGCATGCTGCGCCTCTTCCTCAGTCCTTCTCTGCGTATTTTCCGTATCTTTTCGAGATTCACTTCCAAAGTTTCTCCGAAAACCCTACTTCCTCCGCGTGATTAGTATAAATAGGGACCTTCGTTCCTCATATTTCTCACGCGAGTGTCCGCCCTTCTCTTCTCCCTTTGCATTCTAGACCACGTTCTTACTTTTTTGCGTCTACGTGCTTGAACTTTCGACCACGTAAGCTCGGATCTTTCTGAGTATCAGTCTCGTTTTGCATGACCGACCAATTCGACCAACTCCATATCAATCAACNGCCTTCAGTACCCCAAAAAAGATTGTCCCAGCTGTCAGTAAGGGATACTCCTAATCAACATCAAAAACAAAAAATAAAGGAATGTTGTACCCAGGTTATTATTAGTATATAGTTGTGATATATAACTTCAAAGCGAACCCTTTTTATATTTGATAATACATGCACATTATTCCAGAATTATTATAATAGATTGTAATTAAAATTAAAATTAAAGCGAAAAATTGGATTTGGCTCATTATCTTTCTCTAACTTGTTCATATCCAATGACGCAATCGGTATTTTCAGTGTTATTGACAAATACATAAATGTACAATAAGCATTCATTGAACACTCAAATCAGATTGCGGTAACCTGACCAATGAAAAATCTGTATCGGAAAGATAAGAAGCAAAACATGGATATAATAAGATCCATGACATTGTGGTACACGTAATATACAGATCATCCGGATATTATTTTCGTAAAAATGGAAGATTATATGAATAGGTAGATTGAATATGGCGTAATCAAATTTCGTGAAATTTATTTGATACGGATAAAGATTTTGAAAGAAATGTAACAAATGTAGGGGGAGAGCCACACAATTCAAGCACTTTAAGTATTGTAATCCATTAAATGTAAATAAGTTGAAAGATTTGTAAAATATTTAGGGTATTGATTTTCTCAATAGGTATTTTACTCATTACAGTACGCATTTGACAAATTTTCATAGTTCATTTTTCCATCTGCCTTTTGTAAATAAACTAAAGGAAAATAAATACCATAACAAAAATTAAAATTCTAACCACCCACAAACTAGCCCTGTCACGTCACCTAAACCACCTATATCCACCCAACCCCTTTACTCCGGCCACCCCCACCAACCTCCAGGCTCCAGTCATTCTACCGGCATTCTCAACACTGGTCGATGATATCCAGAAGCACCTGCACAAATAGCCCATTTGCGCGCACTTCTACCTTTCACACCGCCCACGAACTCCACCCCATTCGTCTAGCCCGTGGACATCCCCGCCGCTCTCATACAATTCATATTTTTCCAATTTAAAGACCCTTTCATACAACCGTAAAATGTATTTAAATAATAATAATAATAAATAAATAAAAAAGACGAAAGCCTTCATATGGCATTTGTGTGTTGTTAATTGTGAGGCCTAAAATTGACCGTGCATCCTGTGATTTTTCTTTGTCAAGCCTATTATATTTGATAACTTACGTATTCGTTTCTAACGTAAGTATTCGTGCATTTTAATAACTTAACACGTTACGAGATAAGACATGAAGACAGGGTTAAAACATAAAATCAACAAAATAGTCTAGAATAAGTCAACACAATTGATTTAATTTAATATGAAGTAATATTATTGTGCCTAAAATTGTTGTCGAACATAAATTCTTTTAAAAAAAGCTTAAAAATCCGATTCTACATCAAAATTTATCTCCGCTCTCTACTTTCTAGTTTCTACCACAGATCTCATAATTGTCTTTTTTTTTTTTGTACACCATCAAAATTACATTTTTTTTTCTTTTTCAATTAACCAACAATATTTTTCCTCAAGTAATTAATTAATCTCTTCTAAAAAAACTCCTAAAATCATCCTTGAAACGATTTGGTCAATCCAAATCTGGGAACGACACCGTTTTGAGAAGAACCGTTTGCCTCAACCATATAATTCCTCACTTCTTTCCTTATCATCTCTTGCATCACCGCCATCAACTCCGGCCCAAACCCAAACCCGCCACCACCACCAAACGACACAGTTTCCTTCACTCCCTCACTCGCCCGACTCGACTCACCCTGACTCGCCCCGGCCCCCACCGCCGCCACCGTCGCTGTCCCAGGCAACGACAGAGTCAAATCCGTCACAACCTCCTCCACCGCCGCCACATCAGCACCACCAGAATCGCTAACATCAGATTCTGACGAACTCTCCGGCACTTCCAACGCCGGTTCGAACCGCTTCTCCGGTCTAGGATCACCGGAAAAGCTAGAGTCACGAACCTTCCTCTTCAGCGTAGAATTCCAATGGTTTTTAATCGCGTTATCGGTCCGACCATTAAGCATTCTAGCAATGGTAGCCCACTTATTCCCAAACTTCCCATGCGCGGAGGCGATAATCTCATCCTCCTCCGCCGTAAACGGCCGGTGCTCAACCGCCGGGGAAAGCTGATTACACCAGCGTAACCGGCACGATTTCCCAGACCTACCAGGAATCGACTTACTAATCACAGTCCAATTCCTAGCCCCGTGGAGTCGAACGAGATTCGTTAACGACTCGTCTTCTTCAGGACTCCACGGGCCTCGTATTCTCTCTCTCCTCGATATGGGCGCGGATGATGAACTCATGGTGTTGTATAGAATTGAGAGGGTTTTGGAGTAATCGTTTTTGTGTGTGTGGGGAAAAGTAAGGGGGGGAAGGGGAGTATATAAAGGGAGGTAACCGGATGGTATCCGGTAAGCGGTTGGAAGGGAAACAGCTGTAATGTGGGGGCCACGTAACTGCTTTGAATTTAGGATATTTTTTTTTGAAAAATAAAAAGGGGAAAAAAGGAAAGGGGTTCTGGTTGTGTGTGGACAGTTGCTTATTGGGGTAAATAATATTGGTGGCAGAGAGATTTGGTTGGGGATTTTTGGTTAACTGGAATGGTAACAAATCAATTGGATATTTGTTGGAAGAAATTCAAATTAGTTTGTAACCGCCTTTGAGATTATTTGGTAACGTACCATACGGTTGTTTTTTGTACATTAGTTGGCACAATCAATCTTTTGGAAAATATGATACAATGTACAAAAAAGTTTGAAAATTTTATCGAAAAAAAAAAAACGAAATTGGAAAAATAAATTGTCCGTAATAATTTATTGAGATACCGTCTCTAAGAAAACATACTCTTAGAAAAAAAAATTGAGTTTTTAGAAATGGTACGATTAAGAAAAAAAATCGGACTAAGATATTTGCGAAATTCAACATCGTGTATCAAGCTTCTGAATTTTAAAAATTATTATACAATTTATACTCTACGGTGTACCCATAAATAAGGGTGTGCATTATCCTATCCGGACTGAAAAATTGGACCAGGCCGGAACCAAACTAAAAATTTCATCCGGTCTCCGATCCAAGTTACTTGAAGGGTTCTCGTTTCCGGTTCTAACCCATATTTTCAGTTTGGACGAGATTGGACATTTTCAGTTTTTTGCCTTGGACTAGTTTATACGGAGTACAAAATTTGTTGGAAAATTGTTTAAATATGCTTAATTTGTTGTTATTAGACTTAATACATATTTTTTCTAATTTTATAGGTATAATAACATGCTTTATAAGATTAATGAACGTGTATAAAGCGAGTACGGACAAGTTATGGCCCAACTGTTCTAGTCGAGGTTTGGATTGAAATTTCTCGATCTCGTTACGGGCCCGGTTTTCCGATCGCCCATTTTGTGTCACTCCGGTTCGACGATTCCAATCCGATATACAATCCTGCTCGTAATTTCTCAAACTTTGTCTATAACGTCCATCAACCCTTCTTTAAATCCGCCGTACAACTTTCATTCTCAATGATTTTGAATACTTTTCTTATTAGTTATGCACTACTCTTTTTTTCTATGATGAGAGCATATATTTCAAACACTATTAGTTTTTATATTTAGCTATATAAAAAAGTGAGTATTTGAATGGTTTTCGTAGCCTATCACATAAGCTGAAAGGAGTCATAGCTCATAACGATACTACTCCCTCCGTCCCGGTCAATTGTTGTCCTTTCGTTTTGGCACAAAGACCAAGGAAAGAGGAGAGAGCCAATAACTAAATGACAAGTGGAACAAATTGAATGAGAATGATCAAATTACTCATAAAGTCCATTCTTAAAATAGAAATGACAACAAATGACTGAGACACCCCAATATGGAAAAGGACAACAAGATCGGAAGAGCGTCGTGTAGGNTGCCTTCTGCAACTCCTGTGAGTACCAGAACGAATTTACATGAATGCTAATAAATACTGCAACAGATAAATAATACTCCCTCCGTCCCGGTCAATTGTTGTCCTTTCGTTTTGGCACAAAGACCAAAGAAAGAGGAAAAGGTCAATAACTAAATGACAAGTGGAACAAATTGAATGAGAATGATCAAATTACTCATAAAGTCCATTCTTAAAATAGAAATGACAACAAATGACTGAGACACCCCAATATGGAAAAGGACAACAAATGACCGGGACAGAGGGAGTATATTGCAAAGAGCAAGGGCCATCCGAAAGTACTATCTATTATCAGAAGGATCGCAAATTTATCGTTAGCTTAAAATAACTTTGGTAGTGATTTGAAATGTGAAAACTAATCGAAATATAATACTCCCTCCGTGTTATAGATATTATGGTAACGTATTATAGATCGTTAACTTTATGTATCATTTGATATTATGGTAACGTATTATAGATCGTCCTATATTTTTTACTCGAAAAATATACATTGTATGTGATTTGTAAGGCTATTGTGGCACATTTATTGTAATGATCGTTTTCACACGTTCACAAATATGATGTATATTTATGTTTATATCTATACAAATGTTGAAAATTGGAATTTGCTCACCGGTTTACTTTTTATTAATTGATTTCAATTATAATTTTAATAATTATACTTCAACAAATTAAATATCGACGTATTTCTTATGAAATTTAATTTATTTGTAATTGTTTGATAGATAATATGGGTAAGAATATTATTTGAATCATCCACTACTTACCACTTTGCACCAATAAGGGTTGGCCCTAATAGTAAAAGTGTCCAGCTTCTGAATTCGAGGTTAGGCGTTTGATTTTCATTGTGTTAAGATATAGCCTTACGGATAGGCAATATGTAAACATCACTAAAAACTCTCGAAGAAGCTAGTGGTCTGTGTAACACCCGGCCCAAACCCTGGGTCGGGAGCGGTCACTCACGGTAGCTTGTTAGGCTGTGTATATGACTCACATATCAACACGGGTACTTTCCAGCGCATTTTGTCCTCAGTCATACGCATATCAGAAACCTTCCCAGAAGGTCATTCATCCTATGACTACTCCTAGCCAAGCACGCTTAACTGTGGAGTTCTTTTGCATGAACCACCAGAAAAGAAAATGCACTTTATTGATATGAGTAGTACTTTCAATGTAATACTACGCTTTTCTGGTCGTCGAGAACTAGGTCGAGTAGAGTGCACTCGACAGAGTACGTCTGGTGGGTGTTCTGGTCAGGCTACTGATCTAGAGGCACTCGACCGAGAATATGTGGTACTCGGTCGAGTATCGTGTACTCGGTCGAGTGTCCGGTCTGATATGGGTTTGATTCGCGGTTTTAATTAAAATGATTGGAGAGGTTTTAAAATATCGCGTCAGTTTCTGATTCATTTACACAAAACCTAATCATACTCTATGTAACACCCCCATTTACCAAAGTGTCTTACCAAGGCCTACCTTAGCAAATAGAAGTGATACCATCTCGGTTACCCAAGTAGTACATATCAAAGATACCGTAATGAAACGTTTAAGAATATAAGATAAAGTTTAACAAGCTTACAAGTTCCAAAACCCAAAATAAAGTACAACTCAACTAAATAAGTGAAAGTCTAAACAACAGCGGTGTAACACCCCAAGAGTATGAGAAGAAAGTTGTCCCACATCAGGAAAATATGGAGCTTGTGATAGTTTATAAAGGATTCCACTCACCACTTAGTAACAAGACCTTGTGCTTTTCGGCTTAAGTAAGGACAAAATAACGGCCCAAAGGTGCACATCCCATCTTATTGGGATTGTGTTACGACCGTGGTAGGTCGGGTTGTTATAAGCGGAAGCTAAAATGTGATAGTCTTGCAGATGTCCAGTCCAATCCCGCTCATCGCAACGAGCGATCCCAGATCATTAATGTGCACATCCCCTTGTGACGGGAGCCACAAGGGGCGAATGTGGGGGTGAAGAATATCTTCCGACAATGGCTTCACAATAAATACCACAATACCAATAACAACCAATCTCCATAGTAATATAACAACTACAACAAATCATGCAATACATGAAAACAACCATACAAAGATTGAGTAGGAAAACCCTTCTGTATTCGTGATTCCGCAATCAATCACAACAATAATCACGCACCTAAAACTACTCCTCGACGAAATCTCCACCTAACATACATACACAACAATTCTAGCATTAAGATAAATCCCTAATTAAATCCTTCCCCTTTATTTACTCAGATTAGGGTTTACTTAGTCTTAAACAAAAGTGATTAAACTTATTAGAGACAAAAAGTACTTATAAATGCGGTAAAAACACGGAACTACGGACTCCAAATGCTTAATATTCCACCCACAAAATGCTAGGATATGATTAGGATGATTAGGGAGGAGATTAGAAATGTTTTAGGTTTCATAAAATGATTAACGACGTGTTTAACAATTATATATAACTCCCTTATCATCCTAATCAAACCTCGGAAATTAACCCTTCAGACTGGGTACTCGGTCAAGTACCTGAAGTACTCGGCCGAGTACGCCTTACTAGACTGCGTTCCTCACAACTCGGCCGAGTGCACCTAAAACAGTAGTCTGCCTAAAAGCACTCGATGACTTACTCGACCGAGTACCTCCTACTCGGCCGAGTGTACTGTGACCAGAATTCTTTGGTATTACACTCTAAACCCTCTCTAGTCATCTTCATCAATTCCCAAGCAATGCTTAAACAATTGTGGGTTTTCGGTTCTCTCATTTCCATATCAATCGCTTAAGTAAGTCTCTATACCTTTAATCAGTTTTATTTACCTTAGAGGTTTGCTTAAACCCTAATTTTTTAGAGAATTGGTAATTGGGCACATTAGATCGTTTGTTGAGGGGTAGTTAGTAATTGAATGTGATTATTATTTGTAGGTGACGGTTTCATGGAGGATTGCTATTGCGATTACTTGTGTGTGTTTGGATTGCGAAAAGGTAGGGTTTCCCTACTCAGTATGATGATGTTTGATTTTTTGCTATGATTATGATTATTGTGGAATATGATGGTTGCGATTATTGTAAAATATGATGATCGTGATTATTGTGGAATATGATGGTGATATTATGATGGTGATATTGTGTTGATATTATGACCCATATCGAGAGATGTGCACATAAATGGACTTGGGTTCGCTCGTTGCGATGAGCGAGGCTTTAGATGGATTGGCTGCGGTCACCCACCGATGGTATAGATTACTCGTTGCGATGAGAATCCGACAGGGCTACTTGTTGCGGTTTGTAGTCGTGTTCGAGCTGCTGCTCGTGCACTTGTTCTTGGAGTTTGGAAATGGATGCTTGATTGTTGGATATGATTACTTTGCATAAGATTATGATGTTGGAATATCTGCTGACATATGTTTAGTTGTGTGTTGTTTTCTTACGTGCTCTGTCGTGATCCATTTGATATTGCCGACAAATGGTGAGCAGTGAGTTTTGACAGATGTTGATATTTGAGCTAGCTTGTGGGTTTGGATGGGACATCGACGATTCATTTTTGTTTCATAGGTTCCTCTGAGTCTTTAGATTTTTTTTTTACCTTTTGGTTTTCCAGATGTTATATGTTTTGGTTTTGAGACTTGTCTTAACATTTAAACTTTACTTTATCTTAACAAATGTTCATTATGGTCAATTTGATAATAATTTACCTTGGGCAACCGAGATGATAATGCTTTCATTTGCTAAAGTAGACCTTGGTAAGGCTCTTTGGTAAATGGGGGTGTTACAAAGTGGTATCAGAGCGACGATTTTGGAACCTAAAACTAATGAACAAAATGAACATAGGGCGTCTAAATAAAATGAACCTGGGTAGATATTGTTTGGAGCTACCGCGAATATTTGGGAGACGTCCTAAAATCGCATTAAAGACCTTACAACTTCGAGCTGGAAACTACGAGGATGTGTTATGAGAATTACTTGCATGTTGTGCATTGGTTGCTTTTATTCTGGCGTGAGTATGGATGAGTTATCATGAGATGTGGTTGATATGAAATTGGAGTGAAATGTTATAACAAAAGGTTGGTTTATATGATGAATGATTTTATATGAGCATTGAAGTGTTATTTTTGTGTATATAACGAGTTAAGAACATGTGAAATATGTTGGATGGTATCAATTGTGTTATATCTTATATATGCTTCAAGTATATGTTATGTGATGAATATTATTTGGTGGGAAGTATGAGTATGAATTGGTAAAAGTGGTGATGCGAGTTGTGAAGGAATCAGACATGTGCAGTAAGGCGACATTGACATGGCGACATTGGCATGCATATTGAATGTTGTGTTTAATTTACATATTGGTATGATAAAAGCTCATCTAGTATACAGTTTTTATAAGTATTGAGTTGCTATTGTTTTCATTATTGATGCTTAAGTCGTTTGGTTAAAAAAATTTGATTTGTATGAAGACCGATTGTGGAAGAGTTCTCTTAAAATTGTCATAAGTATAGCTCCAAAAATGATATTTATGTGATTTTAATCAGAGGTTATAGCTTGTTCTGTTACGATTCTAACGGTAGGTCACACGTCCAAAATGACCAAGAAACGAGTGAGATATGACTGTTTTACGAAAACTGGACGTTGCTGAGAACTGCATAGGGTACTCGACATAGTGCACATATGTACTCGACCGAGTACACCGTACTCGACCGAGTACACCGTACTCGACCGAGTATCCTGTATACCTGTTATACATTCTTTTGATATCCTCTACTTGATCGATTAGATTGGGCACTCGACCTAGTACCCCTGTTATGGTCTGATGCTTACCTTTTGACCTTTTGCATGTCACATTGGTTTCAAAGGTATTTTTTTGCTTCTTAATGCATTGTTTTACATATGTATTGGTCGTTTTGCATGAGTTAGACGGATATTATGATAGGGAGGGTACCACCTTATAATTGGTATGGTCTTGTGACAAACGCATATGGTTATATGTGATTGTGATGGATAGTGTGAAGAGGAAGTTAAGTTGATGAGTTTACTGAGTCAAGGAGAAAGTTCTCGAAATCAACATAAGCTTGGGTAGTGTAGTAATGTTTGTTTGTGGTCAAGTTGATTGTGACAATTCTCGTAAATTGCTAATAAAATGCTAATAAAATTCTGTTTCGACTAATTAGATTGTGACAATTCTCGTAAATTGATTATTTGCATTTTCGACTTAATTCCAACTCTCCAATTTCAATGACTCTCTGTATTTTCTAAAAGTATAACAGCTCATAATGTGGTTGAATGATTATTTATTGATGATTTTTCGAAGTGACCGCATGTTTTGTAATATTTGCGAATGTGTGGTTTGATTAGCTAGACAGTGATTTGTTGATGTAAGAATTCGCTAGTTAACATAGAGATACGGATGAACCTGGTTTGAAATTTTATACAAAAGGTATGAGACTATTAGTGACTTGAACATGGCATGAATTATAATTTGCATGATAAGGGATATGTAACGGTTCACGAGGAAGACATGAGCATGGATGATAATTAAACAATTTGTACCGGATGAATTGTCGAGCATTATGTTAATTATGATAAGGGATAATATTTGTGCTAGCATGAAATGTAGCCTCGTTTGATAATATGTATGGTTGTTTCAAGTACGTTTCGTGATGAAGTGATAATGTAATCGCCATGATAATAGAGGAATTGAATGACTATGGCGTGGAACATATGTAAATGGAACGTGTAAATTTATGTGCATTTGATAAATTCATGTTGGTATTATGAGAAAGTTTATGTAGTAGCATGATAAACTGGCTTATGGTATGTAGCATTGGATTTAAGAGGAAGTATGAGTATACTGAAATCTGTCGGTCCTTACTATTAGATGTTTGAGCATGATTCATCGAAGTAGGGGGAAACATAACTTATGTTAGAGATAAATTTATTGCATGGAAAGCCAAGTATGCATTGCTAATTTGAGTTAATGTAATACCCGAGAAAAAAAATAGTATTTATAGAGTAATAGGACCATTAAAGACTATAAGCTAGACTCGTGTATTTTCCTGTATAAACGAAACGTCTCCGCGTTAGAAATCTACTAAGAATATATGAGTCAGGACTCGTTACGACCTTCATTTTATACTACTTTGTACATAGTATATTAGATAACTATGGAAAAAAAAAGACTAAAAGCAAAAATTAGACAAACACCACGTAAGGACTATAAGGGCTAGATTTATAAGTCACCCCCATACTTAGACAAGCCTACAAGCCTATTTGTATGATTCATTCCTTCTTATTAACAAACACTCATTCAACATATTAGAGGGGATAGCCAGGTAGTATTACGCAGGAAAACAAGTAAGGAAACGAAATCAGGTGATCCTAACCGAGTAAACAAAGTCTTTAATATCCAAACGAGGTATGATTTTGGGACCCTTCGTCGATATAGTTAACTATTTACCTCGAAATAAGATATTAGAAATAATAGGTTATATTGGTTATATTGTTAATTTCATCTTATGATTATTATACTGCTCACATGTTATATTAGTTATCGTCTTATGAATGTATGTTGTGATAATAGTGTTGTCNTCACAAAGCAGCTACTCAAAATCGCTCCTCTACGAAACCACCTCCTATAATCACATAATCATACCATTACCATCTAATATAACATTATACTCCCAAAACACCCAAATTACCCAGATAGGGTTTTAAAAAAAATCAACGAAATGGTATAAAAACTATACAAGGATCTTACCCACGACACGAAGAACTCAACGGCGTAAAGAACCTGACAATCCGACAACCTTGGCCTTTGGGATTTGATAGCAATGCGAAGAACAAAAGCAAGTACTTGTTTTTCTCTCTTGAAAGGTTTTTAGAAAAGATAAAAGTAATAAAGAAAGAGACGGAAAGCATTAAATACCAATCACGCATTACTAACAAAACCTGGCTAAAACAACCTGTAACATCCCATTTGATGTCTGTGAGTGTCTTGATATTGAAGTTTTCCAGTGGATACTATGTTAGTGAGACGAAACTAGCGGCGTTGGTGGATATTTGTAAGTGCATGGATTTAGTGTCGACAGACTATAATTTGGAGGATACGATATCGTGAACCATATTATGGAGGTAGGCATAGTTGTTGCAGTTGGTGTTAAGAGTTCATGTTTTATAAGAGTTCATGTTTTATAGGTCGGGTTGAACTTCGGGGACGAAGTTCTTTTTAAGGAGGGAAGACTGTAATACTACGATTTTCTATACTTTTGGGTACTCTATCGAGTGGGGCTTACTCTGTAGAGTAAGTATGTTTGGTTTACGAANNAGTAAGTTACTTACTCGATCGAGCAAGTTACTTAAGCGGGTTGTTTTTGCCGGCTTTTGTTAGTAACATGTGGTTGATATTTAAGGGTTCGGTCATATTTCTTAATCACTTTTAACTTTTCTAAAAACCTTTCAAAGAGAGAAAAGAGTACGTTGTTTTATTCTTCGCATTGTTAGCAAATTCCAAAGGCTAAGGTGGTCGGACCGTCGTGTTCTTTACGCCGTTGAGTTCGTCGTGTCAAGGGTAAGATCCTTGTATAGTTTTTATATTGTTTTATTGATTTTGTTTAAAACCCTAATTGGGTGGAATTGGGGGTTTTGGGAGTATTATGTTGATTAGATGGTAATTGTATGAATTTGTGATTATAGGAGGAGGTTTCGTAGAGGAGCATTACTGATTAGCTGCTTGTGACGGTCTCATGGTTGCTTATTCCAGGTAGGGTTTCCCTACTCGGTTATTGATTACATAGTTTTGTTGATGGTTGGTTATTGTTGTTGATTCATATCGTATTGGAATTGGTAATTGGTAATTGTTGTTTTATAATGTGGTTGGTTGTGATTGTTTGTCTGTAGTTCTTGAGGTGCGTCCTCGGCTGAGTGAAGTCACTTGCGGGAGTGGCTTCACGCCCTTGATTTGCCCTCTGTGGAACTCGCCACAGAGAGAATGTGCACATTAAGAAACATGGGTTATCGCTCGGATGAGATGAGCGGGGCTTAGGTGGGAACGGCTGCGGTCCTCCACTGGCGGAGTGGAATACTTGTTGTGATGAATATTCTGGCAGGACTACACACTTTAGTGTGTAGTCAGGTGTGTGGAGTTATGATGAAGATTGAGTGATTCTGTATTGTTTTTGTTTATTGTTTTTGTATAATCAGTAACTGACCCCATTTAAATGTTTTCAAAACTGTGGTGATCCATTCGGAGATGGTGAGCAGTTATTGAGCAGGTATGAGATGGATGCGTAGGGGATAGCTAGGTTGAGTCACCACGAGATGTCTAGAAGTCTTCCGTTGTGTTTTGAACATTTATTTACTTTATTTGAGTTAGAATTTTGGAACAGTTGTATTTCCTTTTATCAGTTTTGGTTTGGACATGTATCACTTTAAATTTATTTATTAAAGCCCGTTTCGTTATTGTCTATTTGATATACATTGTCTCGGGATACCGAGATGGTAACATTCTCATGTCTTAAGTGGTCCTGGCAAGACACTTGGAGTATGGAGGTGTTACATACACAATAGGGTTGTTGGCTCCATATGAACTAAAGGGCCAACGTTGGCACCCAGGACGTTGGCTCCAGGAGCGTTGGCTCCATATAAACTATAAGAGGGCATTGGCTCGATGTTAATTAAAGGAGCGTTGGCCCATGTGAAATATGTAATGTCTATCTCTTCAGTAATGGTATACCGGCATTAATGTGATATGAATATATATTATGTTGGTATGGGAGTCATATAATGTCTTTGGGTACCATACTGTTCAAAAATAAGAGATTTTGCTAACGGTAAGTATCGTATCAGGTGGTACGATGATAAAAATTGTTATTGAATAAAGGAATGGCATAAGACCGGTGGAGGTGACCGGATCGAAGTTATACTCAGCCTGTGGTTGGCTGATTCCCTTACGTTCACTCTTTTTCAGGTACAAGTATTAGGAAAGGTCAAGTGTGAGGAATTTCACCGAGAAGATAAAATGTATAAGATGTATAATTATATAGAGTTATTAGTTTTAGTTTTACAAGTACATTTATTTAATTGTAAAAGCATTGTATTCTCTGTAGGGGGAATACGACAGTGACGCCCTTGTAATTCCCCTGCTGTTTCTTAGTAATAAAAAGAGTTATTTTAAGCAACCTACTTGTTTTTCGGGACGTTACAGTTAATAAGGTTATTGACATGTAAATTGGCGGAATCGAGTGTATGTAATATGCTAAATAATGTTAAAAGTGATGTAAATATGTAATCTACTTGTAGTTGGTACCTTATATCTATTGTTGCGTATGAGTTTATGCTTAATAAAGAGAACCGATGATCTATGATATGTATATATGGTTTGACGTTAGTCAATGAACATGACTAATATAGTTGGATGGTTTTTGTTGTTTACATTACTAGTGTATTTTTGTTAATTGCGATGGTAATAGTAACGGTGTTAGAAAATAGGTTGTTGCGTAACGAGTTCAATACGTATGGTTCATTCGAATTATTAATAACATTATTAATGTGAGACTGAAGGAGTTATGAGATGATATAGTGCATGCTGGAATGGAATGAAACGTGGATTTGCATGTAGTAAGCATTGTATGTCAATCGATATGTAATTAGCATTTTGCTTAGTAACATGATTCGGTTGTTTATGGTCTGATACGAATGAGTTAAATATGGTTATGAGCTTGTACATCCGACGTTATGTGACGAATTGTGGCTCGATAAGTTGTTGGCATGCAATTTAAAGTGACTAAACGAATATGATGTGGAAGATGTTAAAGAAGGAGGAATACTTAATTACATTTATGTAACATTGCATGGTTAAGGCATGAGTAAATCGTGGTAATGACGTAATGAATAATATACACGATAGTATGGGTGGTTAATATTTGCTAGAAAACTTCGGGACGAAATTTGCTTGCGGAGAGTAGAGGGTGTTATTTCATTTCTGTTATTCTACAATTTCGTTTCTGTTATTTTACAATTTCGTTAACAAATGACTTTATATCTCTTAATATCTTTTATGGAAATTAATATTTTCTTATGTGGATTGTTGACGTGATGTATATTCATCGTGTTTGGGTGTGGATATACTACATGGTTTGATCTTGTTCACTTCTATACCTTGGTATAGGTTGGTGCATTTGTTTAAGTTGTATTCTCAGATTAAATGTACTATTTTGTAACTATAAAGATAATATCTATATTGGTTACATGGTAAAGGTTCTAGTGGTATGGTTGTGTGCGAGTAATCTTGTTTAGTTTGTACTTAATTGGTATCCTTCTTTGTGATCTTGTATGCTTTCGTTGGTTCTTAACGTGGTTCTTGAATTGTTTTCCTTGTGGTGGTATGATTCGTAACACCCCCATACTCCAAGTTCCTTACCAGGACCACTCAGGTATAGGAACGTCACCATATCGGTTACCCGAGACAATGATAATCAAAAGACAATAAAAAAACGTACTTTAAAAGTAAATATAATTTATGTGATTACATGTTCAAAGCCAAAACTGATAAACTGAAATACAAAGTACTCAAAACGGTC
>LHUT01004153.1:4156-14582 GCA_001412135.1 Silene latifolia subsp. alba
CTTTGGCTCTAATGGAAATGGAAACATACACAATATTTACAGCAATGAACATTTGATACCATTGAACAGCTGGTGACTGATCACCCCTAATCTTCTTCTTTTACTTCCGAGTGGAGGTGGAGATGGGATAGAAAAGAGGAGGAAATTAGGTTTCAAAACAATACTTGTATAATTTTGATCTACAGTTCTAACAATTCTAGCAGAAACTAGTCTTTCATTATAAATATTTTGGATATATACGAAGCGAAATCTTCCATTCCAGTAGGTTGTTTACATTAACCTTTTTGGCCATTCAAATATGATGTTGCTTTTTCCTGTTTGACATGTTCTGGCTGATAAAAGCCACAACTACAACCCCCCCCCCACCACCCCAACTCGTTAGCCCCAGCTAGATTGACTAACCTTCCTGTCCCTCAACCATTAGTGACACACACACAGCCACTCCCGAACAAAGATCTGATTTCACACAATCCGGCCAAAGCCACAGCCAAGCACTCGTGGGCACCACAAGACACTCGAGAGTCAAGACCTCCCAGCCACTGCTCACCATTAGCCACTGCCGATATTCTCATGTCACGCTGGAGTCAACACACAACACCTATAAGAAGGACGACAAAAAAGAAGCAAAAGAAGACGTGGCAACTAAACTTCTGTTGATGAAATACTGATGATGAGGTGGAGGCACCTCATCTGCGTTTCATTTCCATTTGCAATTTGCCACTTCCTGCCGTTTGTCTTCAAACCCTCAGCTTGATAGCAGTCACCATGGGTTGCGGTAGGTGAAAGACTGGAAGCCAGGAATGGGTGAGAGTGGTGGGGTCAGCATGGGTTGATAACTGACAGACGGATAAAGGGAAAAGGTGGGTGGGGGTGGGGATGTGGGTGGGGAGATAAGATAGTGATGACGAGAGCAGAGATAGAAAACAACACTCACAACCCCGCTTATTTCTACCCTTAAACGTCACAAAGCAAAAGTAAACATCCATATTAGAATGGAGGGAGCATTACTTACATCAGAACTATCTTACATTACCATTAGAGCATGTGCAGTAGCAAAATATGGAGAGCACCGGTCTTATTCTCTTTTGACACCCTCTTCTTGGAGACAAAAGAACAATTGTACACCCATTATAGCAAAGCTCTCATGTATGCGCTTCATATTACTTTTTTTTTTTTTGTCCTACTGCTTTTTTATTTACATCTCTTAATAAAATTAGAAAACAGATCTACTCACATTTCCCCTGAATATGGCCTACTTTTAATAGAGAGCAAGTTATCCAAGTAGTCTTAGGCGTGAGCATTAGGAGAGCTACTCTCCATTTTTTCCCATGGGGCATATAGAAAACACACAAGACGCTTTTATTCTCAGCAAAGAAACACTACCTTTTACTCCCCAACGATGGGAGCTCTACCTTGGAGAACACTTGGAGAGCTTCTATTGAACATGCTTAGAAGAACATGCTCTAAGCAGGGGTCTTTGAGGAGTCAAGGTAATGTTTTGTTGTTATAACTTATAATCAACAAATAATTTTTTCAAGCTCTATTCTTCCGACAATGAACATCAAAAGCTCGCATTTGCAAAATTTGACATTTTATATTTCCATTTTATCTCAGTAGAATATAACTTGTTGATTGTCAACACATGGGTGCTAACGTTCAGCAACCTGGAAAATTATGGCCACACTCCACAGGCCTCTAATTCCATATTAATCATCCTCATGAGACATGACTAATACACTTTGTCGTGATTTAATTTATGCACGCTTTTTTCACATCATGACAACAAGAATTATCTCTTTTTTTTTCAAAACAAAAGGACTATGTAATGTTGCTAGAGAGACAATGTAATCCTGATAACCACATGAGAAATTATACAAGCCAATCAACTCTTGTCTTAACCTGTGCCCAACAAAGATTCACATAAGCTATCTTTAGTTAATAGAAGGATTAATCATCAAAAATATTAAATATCTTATCAATCAGGGCCTTTTCAAATTTATTACCTTATCTAATTTATTTTTCTATAATTATGTTTCAAAACTATTCAATATAAATTTCCCCCTCCAAATACCCCTTTTCATAAATGTCAACTATCATTATCCTCAAATGAATCAACTCTCTTCTTCATAAACCTCAATTAATGAAGGAAAGAAACCTTCAACTCGAACAACTAAAAAGGCCAAAATTAGACAAAACTAATCAGAAATGTTCAGCTAATAAAAAAAAGCCCAAATTAACCGAGAACAAAAGGGCATGTAAATTAAAAAGACCACCTAAAACCTACAAACTGAACTCAATTCCACAAAGCTCTAACATATATCAGGGATGAAGATCTTAACGAACATAAAACACGGTACTACGCGTCTACGCCTCACATGTTCCTAGCCAAATGAATCATAAATCTCAAACCATATTACTAAAACCTCACAACCTTCATTACAAGATTTTTTTACACACTAAAAGCAATAGGGAGCCATATTGTCTAACTAGCAACTTGAAACAAAGATTAAGATGCACATTGTCAATGGGCACATGTTCACATATTCTGCTGCAGCCAAAATTTGCGAGCAAACGGAGAAAACAATAAAGTGCTAGAAAATTAAAGCCCAAAGAGCACCATTAATCTAAGATGTTAAACAGACTCAAATTATCCTCCCTCTTTCAGCCTAAAACGATCGCTTTTCATCATTATAACCATTCACTATTCACCATTCACCATTACGTTATAGATACCAACAATGAAACTCTTAATACATATGCAAACAACTTCTATACATATACACCACTTATAATCACAAATACTTATGTAAGGCAGCATTATACAATCATATTACAAAATGGGTTCTTATTGTGACTACTTTTTCACATGTGTGGATCATAATCGCTCGTGGATATATCCATTTCATTTATGTATGACAGTTTTACAAGAGACATAAATTGGCACAAATAGAAGGGAATGAAACACGGGTACTATTGTAGTATAACTCCATCATACTCGGTCTTTAACAAAAAAATCACTCCAAAAATTGTAAAAATAAAAACAATTCAAATCTAGGTGAGACTAAGGCACGACAAAAGGGGTGAGCTTTAAGGATTCTACTCACCATTAAATCGTCTTCGTTCATACAAACAACGAAATCCTCGAATAATAATAGTTTTTTTTTCCGAATCATACAAACTAGAGTACTCCCTTGGTCCCAATCATTTGTTTACCTTTCAATTAAATACCTCTGCGAAAGAATAATACATAATAAACAAATGATTGAGACGGAGGAAGTATTTGTTTGTAGAGATGCGCAATATGTGACCTTTAATCGATTGAAGCAAATACATGCAACAAAAATTGAAAAGCAAACCCTAATCGAAACAGAATTAGGCGAAAACAAGTAATTGGTAGTCCGTAATTATTAGCAAAGGATTAGTTAAGAGTAATAAAATAGGAAGAGTAAAAGAAGGGAAAAAAAAGGTGGAACCTTGGCGGAAGATTGAGGGGTGGTGGATGAGGCAGGGACACGTGATGTTATTGAAGAATCATTTGCTGGTGGGGCTATTGGTGTTGCCGGCGATTCCGTCGCAACTGCCGCCGTCACGGTTGATGATGGTTGAGACATTCTACTGATTTGAGAGATACAGATTAGAGAGAGAAAGATAAAGGGGAGAGAGACAAGGAAGGAAAGTTAAACGGAAAAATTTACCACCAATTATATCACTAACATGTGAGGGGCTGTATCTTTATTCTTAAATCTACCGTAATTAATACGTGAGACGGTCCATTTATGTAAATACGGAATATATATATATATATAGAAATAGGATCTCGTGCGAACCTACGAACTAATTTTAAAAACACGTTAACAGCCAAAAAGCAAACCAACTCACAAACTTAAGCTACTAACGTCACTCTTACTTTCAGACCCACCCACTCACCCACCACCTTCACCAGCCGCCACCCACAACGCCGCCGTGCACCACCGTCGCACCATCGTCGGCGATCCCGACGCCGACATATTCTCAGGCCGCACACCATCGAGTTCAAGTGTTCCTACTTTTTCCCTTTTCTCCCTCTTTTGAAGGCCCCATACTCCACCACCAGAGTGTCGTTGCAGATCCTGCTCCACCTAATCGTCAACCTATATCGAGCCATAATAATTGCGATTATCTTATGGAATTCTATTTCTGTTTTAGTAAATCTATGATTAACCAGTTTATTGATTAATTTATGTTACTTTATGATTAACCAGTTTATTGATTAATTTATGTTTTCGTGGTTGGTATGGCTGTGATTGTCATTGGACCGTCGTCGATGTGGTCTTATGGGTAAGTGGTGATGGACCATTGTGGTCGTGGGGAGGTTGTGGGTGCGGTTGAGCTGTGGCAGAGGGTTATCGTCGGTATCGAGTGACGTTTTGGCAGTTGGCCTGGGGTTGTGTGTAGTGGGTCTGGGGTCTTCGGTGGGACAATTGATTGTGCTGGTGCGCAAAAGAATGTAGGACTATCTGGTGTGACCATTGTTATTGTTCGCAACGATCTTATTGGCAATGCGCAGGGTAATACTCCGATTATGCTTGATTATAAGATCCACGCCGAGAACAAATCGCTTTACAATACACCTCCGTGCCACGGTATCTACATATGCGGTCTGTTTTTCGAGGATTTGCTGCAGTAAATGAAAGCTTGCATACAAACCTTTAAGCCTGCATACTCCGATCAATGTTTTACTAGTTGTAATTGAATCATCGACACACTTTCTCTAGTTTGTAAATATTGGGCAAAGGGCAAAAATGGCTCCTTGTGGTACTCTGTACTGTGAATTTAGCAATCGATGAGCGTTATTTGTCTTTTCGGAATTTGTATTACCTTTGATTAAATTACCCTTCACAAATAATAATAAAAAAAGCATACAAATGATTGAGACGGGGAAGTATTAAGTATACAACTGAGTCGTCAATCTAGACAGGAATATAAAGGCTAAAATGCAAATTTTCATATGAGACCGGTCTTATGATAAAATTATCAGTCTATATGAGATTTTGCGCATTCAAGCGAACACTTCTCTGAAGTTCATAAAAACAAATGCAGGCTTTCCTTTGCTGCATTATAGAGTATACTACGGAGTACACGTTTGTTTCTTGTTTTTATATTAGAGGTATGAAGGTGTATTGTAATTTGTAAAGCGATATTAAGTCAGTAGATACACTCCTTTAAATTTCTGGTTTTCGAGGATTTTAAGTCAGTAGATACACTCCTTTAAATTTCTAGATACAAAGCTTTAGCTTGCTAGATACACTCCTTTAAGTTGGCCACAATCGACAGCCACGTGCTATTAGCTGACTGATTACGGGATTCACAACAGAAGGTCATAACTCAAATCTTGCATATCTCTGAAGAGATGAGATTATCCGGCCTGAGACCAGTAACGATGGATATCCAACAAGATACTGTCGAAAAACTGAATGACTGCACTCACCACGAACAAGTAAAGAGACGCAAAACCAGCCGCAAATGTAGCATCATAAAGGTAGATGATAAGGATCAACTGCGCAAAATCCCAAGCTATTGCAGTTCTTTGACCAACTAATGAATTTGGAGGAAGCTCCTTAATGCGTTAGGCTGAGACTGTGGACGGTCCAGAACTTGAACACGGACTTTGAGGCCTACACTGCAGTGGTCAAGCCTGCCACATATAAAGTACCTTGGCCCGGGTTGGGGTAGAGTGATCAGTGTTTCTCCATCGGCATTGTTGTAGGCGCCAATGGGACTGGTTCGATCACAGGTGCTAAAGTCAGATTCACTTACTTCAATCACATCGTGTGCTGGCGTGTAGACGAATACTGATAAACAAATAAAAGAAACAAATGTTAGCGCGAAATGATACTGTAGGTTTTAACCGGTAATGAAATTAATCAAGTTTAAGGTCAGTAGATACATACCTATAGTTTACTAGATACATACTTGTACGGTTGTACCTTGTTAGATAAAATGTTTTCTATTATTATTATTATTAACATTAATGATGCGTTTGTCATTTCTTAAAACTTTCANNCATTGATGAATATTTTAACTAGGAAAGTATCCGGGACACCCTTATGGAAAGTGTCATTTCCTACTAGATACACTTCTTTAAATTGCTAGATACTTTCATTTAAGTTACTAGATACATTTCTTTAAATTGATAGATACGCTCCTTTAAGTTACTAGATACATTTCTGTAATTTTCTAGATACGTTCATTTAAATTGCTAGATACATACCTTTAGCTAAGTAGATACACTCCTTTAAGTTAGTACATACATTTCTTTAAATGGCTAGATACGTTTCTTTATTTTATTACATACATACCTTTAGCTAGCTAGATACACTCCTTTAAGTTACTAGATACATTTATTTAAGTTGCTAGATACGCTCCGTTAAATCACTAGATACATACCCTTAAGTTGTTAGACACTCCTTTAAATTAGTAGATACATATCTTTAGCTAACTAAATACACTTTATTATATTACTAAATACATATTTTTAAGGTACTGGATACACTCCGAGAATAGAGGCACATATATTCGAGAATTAGTTTGGCTAGTTTTATAGACACTATTAACAGATGAATTTGTTTTAAATCTACCATTTCAAGTATAGGAGTAGACGTCGAGGTAAACAAATAGATGAAGCAGTTGTTGTCGAAAACAAATAGTGCTAATTACTTAAGTATAATACTCTAAATTTAGATTACGGCTAACGTTATTCATAGAACCGGGTTCGTATTACACTATGAATTAAAATCCATCGACTAACGTTTTAAATTACGGCTCGAACGATGAACAAAAACAGGTAAGAGTTCAGGATGGATTTTGGAGCGTTTACTTCAATTTAGGTGGTGAGGTAAAATGTATGGGAATACTCCCGAGAGAAAACAAAGTTACCCTATTAACAAAAAAAAAACTTTTATGAATATTATGATTACTTCAAGTCTCGGAATTACATTAATGCTTTACAAGGGCTTGGAATTTATGTACACAAAATCCATCGTCTCAGAAAAAATTAGTACTCCATAGTCCATACCTTCCAACAATATCCTATATTCCTCTATTAGATCAGTAAATTTCTCCATGGTCACTAGAATGCGGCACAGAGTTGATTCTCTTCTTTTTCTTGTCTCCAGCTGATCCTCCGGCTTCCTTCAGGAACAACGACGCACACCTGCCAGTTGTAGATGTGCAGATCACTTAAATTAACATCTTAGGCGCATAGCTTGCACGCCAAATCATCTTTTTGAAGTTATAGTCTTACAATGCTTATTTCTAGGGATTTAACTCTTGAGTCCACTTTCTTAATCCGGTTATTTTCTCTCAAGTGAGAGTACTAATTTTACCAATTCGCTTACAATAATGCTAGAACATTGACACATGAGATGTGCCTGTGAGGGGGTTAGCGATGACAACTTCACACAAATTTGATCAAACTTGGATCCACTCAAGTAAAAAAAGGATGAAAATGCGATCTGAATGAGTGAAAGGCGAGTCATGGTTTTATGGCTCATTAAAAACATGAAGCTGGCCACACAAACACGAGTTCTTTCTTTAAGCTGAGAAATATGAGAAGTGAAGAAGCAGAAATAGGAACTCAGCAGTGTTTCAGAATCCATACATGAATGAGGAAACTGAATTCACTTAAAATCAAACCAAATAACCAATAACATTTACAACACTATTGCTCCTGTTCACTAGTATACATAGATACAGAGGACGAAAAACTCTGACACCTCCCAAAAAATATTTTATACGATGATATATACTCCGTATAAAAAATTTTGAAAAAAGGGCACGTGACGGAAACATATATTACCTAAATATGAAGCTGGAGACAGTCTTGTACAGTAATCTACTACCTATCATACATACATGATTAAGTTTAGCTTGATGAAGATACACAAAAAAAAAATTAAGCTGAATAACTTTTATTGCAAGGCTAGCAAGTTTAAGGCTTGTGTGCTCCCACTAACAATGGAGATGCTTGGGGAATACAATTCATAGGAGAGCGATGGTAGCTCGGAGACCTCACTGGACTGGATGTCTTCTCGGGGCCTACAAGTAAATGTTTGACAGCGCTTTTCTGCTCTTGCAATTTCTCAAGTTCGTCTACCACATCAAACATTTTACAAGGAGTGCTAATATGACCTCATACTTTTATGGCTCTTCTCCAACATGAAGCAAATAAAGAAGAAAGATCTTATTTATCATTTGTTTAAGTCATTCATATGTCATTCAACAAGGACTCTATACAAAATTACAAAAGATTGATAAAATGTTGCGAATCAATTGAAGACCGCAAATCCCAGCGGCAACGCGAACCGCCACAAATAAAGGATATACCTTTGCAACATGTATGAATAAGATGGTTACGTAACTCCACCGAACTCATGTTTATTTACTGCAATACTGAAAACAGTACAGTAATTCATGTTTTATGTAAAGCGTAGACACTTACAGTGCACCTCCACAAGCTGTGCCAACCGCTTTGAAAAGAGACATGGTTGTCATGGAGATGTCGCTAGCTGCTCCTTGTTGATCTTGATCTTGCATTCAATTTTTTTATCTTCGTTAGACATAAAAGTTGGACTGGATATTAAGGAAAATAATGTCAGCAAGGTTGAAATGAACTTACCACAGCTCGGTTTCGCAGAATAAATGAGTTAGTTCTAATACCTGTCTGTAAAAACGTCAACAGTGGAGAGTGAAATGCAAATCAGATATCATAATTCACAATTCAGACTCGTATATGGGTCATAAATGAAAATTACAGTTCATTCAGACTTACCGATATAACATTTTTTATCACATAGGCGCTATTTAACACCACATCGAGACTTAACCCTGACAGTAATGCTACGAAAGGGTAGCATTGTAACAAAGGTATGGATAACATCTGAAAGAAGTTGAAGCAGGTAATGTCAATATATACTTTCTCAGTTGTATACTGTATACCTGTAGTATGAACACGTAAGAGGGTTCGGAAAAGCATACCCCACATAATCGAACAATCATAACTAGTCCAAAGATTTTGTCAATTTGTGGATACAAGAAGAGCTGAAAAATCAACATGCCAACACCTGAATATTGGAATGAACACGGGCAGGGGGTAGAATGGGAAAGACAAAAAACAAACTCAGTGCATTTTCGTTACCGAAGTAAAGAAAGAAAAATGTAAAAATTCATGGCAAAAACTCGAAAAGGTATCCCACTGTATCATAGGCAGGCTGAAACTATACTATCTACATACCTCTTTTTCTTTATGAGCATTATACTCTTCCATGGCCTTCTCATGCTCCGCCTTCAGCTATGCTCCTCTGTCCAAATATGGCTTCTTTTCCTGAATAATCCAATAATTAAATCAACATCGCAAATCAATTAAATTAAAGGGAAGGACACAAGTCAGGATGAGAATAAACCTCATCGGCCATGGCCTTCCACTTAGCTCCAACATCCTTAGCAAGCTCCTTAATACCCTTGGAATCAGGATGCTCTTCCTTGTAAGTCTTCCTGAAATCCTCGATCCCTCCCTGTACTTACCAATTACAAACTGACAATCAGAAACACATCTTGAGTACATTGATAGAGGTATACAACTGAATTGAAACAGTTGTCGATAATTACAAGAAAAGGAAGTGAGTAGAGTGAGGGTGCTTAGACATGTTATTAGGATCCTTTACCTTGCTAGATACCCTTTTTTAGATTGCTAGATACACATATTCGGCGAGCTAGATACACTCATTTACCTTGCTAAATACACATCACTGCTTTAGATTGCTAGATACACATCTCTGTCAATCTAGATACACTTTTTTACCTTTTGAAATACACTCCTTTAAATTGCTAGATACACATCTCTTACAAGCTAGATACACCCCTTTACCTTGCTAGATACACTCATTTATCTTGCTAGATACACATCACTCCTTTAGATTGCCAGATACACATCTCTGGCAAGCTAGATACACTCTTTTACCTTGCGAAATACACTCTTTGAATTGTTAGATACACATCTTTGACAAGCTAGATACACCCTTTTACCTTGCTATATACACTCATTTATCTTGCTAGATACACATCACTCCTTTAGATTGCCAGATACACATCTCTGGCAAGCTACATACACTCTTTTACCTTGCTAGATACAACTCTCTGGTCAGCTAGATACACTCCTTTACAATATCGAAACCCAAAATTAGTATTGAGTAGTGACATTGTAGCAGTTGAAGCAATCATTTGAGCAGTATATGAATGAACATTGATAAAAAATAGGTCAAAAAATTCCAGATATTGTAACCTAAGTATATGCAGCAATAAAAAATTGGGAAAATGAAAAAAAAAAGGATGGTAAAATAGTTTGATAAGGAAATAAATAAAAAGGAAGAAATATAAAAGGAAAAATGCG
>LHUT01004154.1:0-12199 GCA_001412135.1 Silene latifolia subsp. alba
CCACGACGCGCTTCCGATCTTTTGATCTACTTCGATTAGGATAATTTTCTCGTAAATTATTAAGAGGAAAAAGCTAGATCTACACTTATTAGGATAATGATAATAATTTTAAAAAAGTTGGACTCTCTAATATCGCTCGAAAAGTTTTTGCTTTATATATATGTATGTATTGATGATTGATTATTATTATTATTTTGGTTCAGTTCAGCTCCAATCAGCTTTAGTTCAGTTCAACTCCATTCAGTTCAGTTCAGCTCAGCTCAGCTCAGCTCAGCTCAATTCAGTTCAGTTCAATTCAATTCAATTCAATTCAATTCAATTCAATTCAATTCAGCTCTAAAAAGTGGGCCAATGTTTGATGTGATGGGAAAGGCGAAGCGTTAATTTGAACCCAAGGTTTATAGTGGGGCGGGCCGTGTCCCAAGTAGACGAAGTTCCGGCTTTGAGCATTGGGGCTGGAAGTTTCTCAAACAAAACCCTTGTAGAAATATAAATGGAAGTGCAATCAATGTGTGCGTCTTCTTCCAGTTGTTGATATATACAAAATACAAATAAAAGAGGAGAAACAGAAATTTGAGAGAGAGAGAAAGAGAAAGAGAGAGAAAGACACACACACAGCCATAGACGAAGAATAATAATTACGAAAACAGAAAGAATGAATAGTGAAATGGAAGAGCGTGTAGAAGAAGAAGAAGAAGAAGAAGAAGAAGAAGTGGTGATAGAGAAGGCGCAAAAGTATATGGAATTAATTACTAATTCCGCTGATAACCCTAACCCTAAACACCTTCATGCCCTTGCTTCTCTTCTTCATTTCCATGAATCCAGGTTCTTCTTTTTATTTTTTTATGCTTTTGATTTTCACAAGTGCTATAGAGGTAAGATTGGAGGAGGTGGTGCAATCTAATTAGGGCTCGCTTTAGAGAGAGGGGGTAATTGTTAGTACTTGGGTAGACCCTAAAATAATCACTCTTGTTTTCATTCTAACACGGCTGCTTTTAATATATGGTGCTCATATTCGTATGGCCATATGCTCTTTTGCCAACCGAAACCACTTTTAACATTTCCATGACTATGTTTACGCTTTTTCATGCAGGTATATCACAGAATCCGATAATTCCTCGTCTACTAACAATCGTGCCTCGCATACTATTGGACGCTTGGGTAATTCTATCCGAGTAAGGACTCTACTTTCATTCATCTCCACTTCTGTTTCTACTTTTTTGCCACTTGTTTAAACTGCTGTTTTCATCTTCAGGAAAATGATGATTTTTTCGAATTGATATCATCCAAATTTCTATCAGACTCTAGACACTCAATCTCTGTCCAGGCTGCTGCAGCAAGGGTTCTTCTTAGCTGTTCATTGACTTGGATGGTAATCTTATAAACATCGAACCTCCGCTTTACTTTGGAATTTAATATACCCACTTTTTTTAATTTGCTGTATCATGCAGTATCCCCATGTCTTTGAAGAAGATGTCTTAGAGAATATTAAAAACTGGGTGTTGGATGACACTGCCAGATCATCTAATGATGGTGGCATATGGCAACGTCAATTTGGGGCAAATAAACCTTCTGATTTTGATATGCGTAAGACCTATGCTACCGGCCTTCTTGCTGTATGTTTAACCAGGTATCTTCAATATCTTAATACTTAAACTCGTATTGTGAGCTGTTCTTGCACTAACAATTATGTATTTGCATTGACTCTTTGTGAATGTTTGCAGTGGTAGTCAAGTAGTTGAAGACGTCTTGACGTCTGGCCTTTCAGCAAAGCTGATGCGTTATCTTCGTAATCGGGTCCTGGGGGAGACAAGTATTACTCAAAAAGACCCTTGTCATGTGGTTGAGACTAAAAATGTCTCTATTGGAGGTGGAAGAAGTAGAGATGAAAGCCGTGCCAGGTTCCGACCGACTCTTGATACTGCTTCGCTAGATGACTCTAGGACATTAGAAGATGGTGGTTTAGAGGATCTAAGCAATGGTGGATTGGATACAGAAGCTGATCTATATGACGCAGATATCGATGATGACAACCGGTGGCATGTTCGGGACTTACATGATGGTACGCTAAAAATGATGGATAGAAGTGGTCCTGGAAGATCGATTCACGATGAAGATCTTGATGAAAGCTCTAGAGATGACCCTTCAAGGCGTAGAGTTAACCGTGGGTGGATGAAATCTAGAGGGAAGGCCAGGGTAACTGAAAATAGTACAGAGTCTGAACAACTTCTTTTATCTCCTGGGTCAGGGAGTCGTGCTGGACAGGGTCGTAGTGGCAAGGACAGGAGTTTGGTAAGAAGTCTGGAAGGGAAACGGGTCACGGATAACAAGAAGTCTAGGGAAACTGCTGGAGTTACTGTGATTGAAAGAGAAGATACTGATGACTGCTTTCAGGAGTGCAAAATTGCCACAAAGGACATTTCAGACCTTGTGAAATCAGCTGTTAGAGCTGCTGAAGCTGAAGCTAGGGCTGCCAACGCACCTGTGGAAGCTGTTAAAGCTGCAGGCGATGCTGCAGCTGAACTGGTCAAAAGTGCAGCTTTTGACGTAAGTATACCCCATGGAACATCTTCCTAACATCCCCCATCTTTGAAAATTTGAAGTGGGAATCCTTTTTTTTCCTTGTAAAATAAGCTGTGTTTTATAAGTTTCTTTTTCTTTACATGAGCAGGAGTTTAAAAATACCAGCAATGAAGAGGCGGCGGTGTTGGCTGCTTCAAGAGCAGCTTCTACAGTGATTGATGCTGCTAATGCAACCGAAGTTTCCAGGTACTGTCTTCGATCTAAGATTTGCAAATAGCATCCTACCTCCCGTTCCACATTGTTTTTTTCGTTTTAAGAAATCTAATACTAAAACAATTTAAGTTATATAAGTGAGAGTATTAGAACAGTATAAGTGGTGCTTAATATTGAAATTGTTAATTAGGCGTTTGATGGCATTTCTTGTAATATTGAAATTTTTAATTAGGAGTTTGTACAATGCGGTCCTTAATTTCACCAAAAAATAAAATAAATGAAATTATAAAAATCCTTGTGAAGTGGCCAAAAAAATGTGGAAAATCTTTGTGAAGGGGAGTGACTGAGTGAGTATTTGTTTTTTTGTCAAGCTATCACTCCTTGTTGATACAGCTAGATAGGATTGTCATTTGTCATGGCGCACCATAAATGTCTAATTGTATGGTGTATAGGCATCCTGATAATGTGAATGCGGTTTTACCGAATGCTGAAGTTGCTGAACCAGAAGGGAATGAGGATGGTGTAGAGTTTTCTATTCCAGATAGTGACTTTCTTGCACGACAGAGAGAGAAGTTTTGCATTCAGTGCCTTGAGATCCTTGGAGAGTATGTCGAAGTTTTAGGCCCTGTGTTGCATGAGAAGGGGGTAGATGTCTGCATAGCTTTGTTGCTGCAATATTCCATGGATAAAAAGGAATCAGAAGTTGGGTCATTCCTGCCTGATGTATTGAAGCTAATTTGCGCCTTGGCAGCTCATAGAAAATTTGCTGCAGTGTTTGTGGATCGAGGTGGTATCCAAAAATTGCTTGAAGTGCCACGAGTCATGCAGACGTTCTTTGGCCTCTCTTCCTGCTTGTTTACCATTGGCTCTCTTCAGGTCAGTTTCTGCTGTGCACTATAGTCTATAGCCTATGTTTTATATTGCCTCGCATATGACACTGGACAGTCGTGACTTAGTATGGCACTTCATCTTGGGCCTGGATTTTTCATCAAAATTATTAAGCTCCACATTTGGACATCTAACTGTGTTGGATACTTCTAAACAAGGCTACGCCACATCAGTCAAACTTGCTGATACTTGTCGGATGCAACTCGAAGTCTTCTGACTTACCGAGGAGAAGTGACATTCACTTGTGGTTAAACAAGTGTCTCGACCAATTATGTAGATACGGGCACGACTTGTTTACGTAATACAGTAAAAAATTCAATACTTCTCTTTGTTAATCTCTCTATAGAATTTATGATATTGAGTTGCTTTATAAACTAGTGGTCTATCAAGTAGACCCAGGAAAGAGAACAATCAATAAAAATAAAGCTCTAATAAGTTTAACGTTACTCTCACGTATCCAGACTACCCATGCTACATTCATGAAAAAAAAAAGGGAGGAAGTTTAACTCTCCTTTGCTTTAATCTGGCCCGTACCTCCCCACGTCTCTCTCCTCATTGTTCTTCGTTAAAATGTTCTATACATTTTTCCTTTCACTTCTTGATTTTATTTGAGACTGTTAAAAGTTCAATCTCAACTGTGGTGTCATGTCTGATTTTGGCTTTGCTTGTCAAGTGGTCATGTTGTGTCAGACTGTCAGCCATGAGTCGTGTCGGATACGCGACAAGGTGGCCAAGTGTTCAACTGTTTGAGCAACAAAGTGTTCGAGTAACATCGATACTACCTATTAATGTGGTTTTTTTTTTTTTTTTTTTTTATTTTTTTTTTTATTTTTTTGTTATTTTTGAAACTTGATTGTCTTCTTCCCCAATGCTGTGCTGATTCTGAATCTATTCTCAGGGAATTATGGAACGTGTATGTGCACTGCCTTCTGAAATAATTAACCAGGTGGTTGAGCTGAGTCTTCAGCTTCTGCAGTGCCAGCAAGAGCAGGCTAGAAAAAACGCAGCTTTGTTCTTTGCGGCCGCATTTGTCTTCCGAGCTGTTCTTGATGCTTTCGATTCTCAGGATGGTGTGCAGAAAGTACTTGGCCTTCTACATGAGGCTGCTTCCGTAAGGTTAGGGGTTAATTCTGGAACCTTGGGTGCTGCTGCTTCTGGAGCAATTAGGAATGATCGACCAAATGGTGATGTTCTGACGTCTTCTGAGAAACAGATAGCGTATCACACATGTGTTGCTTTGCGACAGTATTTTAGAGCACAGCTGCTGTTGCTTGTGGACAGCATCCGTCCAAACAAAAGCAATCGAAGTGCTGCTCGTCACACTCTAAGCATAAGAGCTGGATATAAGCCTCTTGATATAAGTAATGAGGCAATGGATGCAGTGTTCCTCCAGATACAAAAGGACCGGAAGCTCGGACCTGCATTAGTAAGAGCTAAATGGCCAGCAGTTGACAAGTTTCTAGCTTGTAATGGCCATGTGACAATGCTAGAGCTGTGTCAGGTTACTAGTTTTTCCCTTTGAGAACTGAATTCTTAAAAATTTGAACATATTGGTCGTACTAACTGATTGTTGTTCATATAGGCTCCTCCTGTTGAGCGATATCTCCATGACTTGCTTCAATATGCATTGGGAGTTTTGCATGTTGTTACATTGGTACCATATAGTCGGAAGTTAATTGTTACTGCCACACTAAGCAATAATCGTGTTGGGATAGCTGTTATTTTGGAGGCAGCTAATGGACCTGGTTATCTGGACCCTGATGTAAGCTAATATGTTGTATTTCCAAAGAACTTTATAATGTAATTTTGTTGCAACTGAATCAGTACTTTACTATTTTTCTATCTTTGTCAGATTATTCAGCAGGCACTAAATGTGTTGGTCAACCTTGTTTGCCCTCCGCCATCGATCAGTAATAGATCGCCGCTTCTTGCTCAGGCTCAACAGTTGGTCTCTGCCCAAAATGTTCCTGTGACAGAGATCAAGGATAAAAATGTGTCTGATCGAGCTGTTTCTCTGCTTAATCAGAGTGAATTGAAGGAAAAATTCGGTGAACCTAGTAATGCGGAACGAGTTTCATCTGCAAGTAACATACAAAGTCCTGCTTCCTGCACAACCTCTGGATTAGTTGGTGATCGTCGAATTTCCTTGGGCGTGGGAGCCGGTTGTGCTGGCCTTGCTGCCCAGTTGGAACAAGGGTACCGTCATGCAAGAGAGGCTGTCCGTTCCAACAATGGTATTAAGTCCCTTTTGCAACTCCTTCAAACACGTGTGGTGATGTCCCCAGCAACTCTTGATTGTTTGCGTGCTCTCGCATGTCGTGTCTTACTCGGTTTAGCAAGGGATGACACAATCGCGCACATATTGACTAAACTTCAGGTATAAGCAGTTCTCTAGTTCTCTCTCAGACAAATCTTTGCTGATTAAACTTTGTTTTAATCTTGCTGTCATATGGCTGGGAGTTTAGAAGTTGAATGGATCAAATAATAAAATTGAATCCAAAACATAATACATTCAATATTGTGCATAGTAATCCTGTTGTTAGTATACCTATGAGTGATCTTATGTATTCTGATTCTGGAAAATGTGTAATACTGTTTGTTCAATAATAGTCTCATTTTGTTCTCTGCTTTCATAGGTTGGGAAGAAGTTATCTGAACTAATCAGAGATTTTGGTAGTCAGACACCTGGAACTGAGCAGAATCGCTGGCAAACTGAGCTAACGCAGGCGGCGATAGAGTTGATTGCGGTATGGCTATAACTTTTACAAGCAATTCTGGTTATGTGTGTAGTGGTCTTGTGCAAGGACTGCAAATATGCTTGTCATGAGGTGTTAGCCATCTTCTTGCACAAGCAAAGTACAGTCATGTTCGCATTCACGGGTGTGGATCCTGAAAGTGTAGTATAATCACTTGATCGAACATTTTACTCCCTAATATAATATATCTTCCCTTTTGTTGTAGACACAAAATAATATGGGTAGCAAAGTTACATATCTATCCTCACCCCTCACATGCCTGTCAACTGTCTAGTCTAGTAGTCTCACACAACAGTCCAACCATTCATCTGCTTAATCACAACCAGTGCTATACCTGTACCGAAAAAAAAAAACAAAAAAAACAGTGCAACACAGTAACAACCACCACAAACCCATCCCAACAACCACTAACACGCCACCAACTCCACCAATGCAGCTCAAAACCGCCGAAACCCTCCACCCTGCGACATAGCCGTAAAACGCGCTCCTTGCCCAGAACTTCCTACCCACCACCTCGATACAGCCCACACTTTGTCATGAACTACCCGCAAAACACCAATTCTAACCCTAAAAAACAGTGGTAGTTGGGCAAACCAAACGCTTTGGGGTAAAGGTGGTTTCTATTGGCGTCGCTGGTGAGGGGTAATGATGGTGGTCAGGCGAACCGAGCGGTAGTGGTTTGGTCGTGGGTTGGTTGGTTGGGGCTGAAGTGAGGTGGTGGGCAGTCAAGAAAAGGTTGTGAATGAAGGAGAGAGGATCTGGGACTGGGTGGGTTGAGATGAGGTTCCAGGGAGGAAAAATGATAGTGGGGTTTATTATATGTCTAAATAAGGTAATAGGGAAGATAAGATGACTGAGCCCAATAAGGAAATAGGGAAGATAACTCAGAATAGGAGGTAGTAAGATTTTGTGGCTTAGTTAATCTAGTTTCTTTATTGACAATCTTGGTTATATCAATCTAATCTTGACTGTATCAGTGTAATACTGGTGTATTAGTCTGTATTGGTCAAATATCGGCCAGATGTTGGCTCACCAGCCATATATCGCTAGCCCTGTAGGATTGGATAACAACATTGCTTCAATCTGAAAATCCTTTTAATATTGTCTTAAGACCATGTTGTGTGGCTAGTTGATGTGTTGCTTGAGGTATTAATACGAACTACTATGGTTCTTGGTTGTGCTGAAATGTTAGCTTGTGGCAGTAAATCAACATATGAAACATGACTACTAATGTGTTAATTGTGTTTCCATGAATTAGTGTTGCTTTGGATGTGTGTTTTTACGTTTAGTAGGGAAAACCTCCTAACATATTAATTTTATAACTTCTTGTTAAACAATTGGTCTGGTGATTTGTACCCCTACTCTTTCTTATACTAATGATCACTAGAGAGGCCTATGTCTTCATTTCTACACATCTTTGCATTCGTGTCGTTGATGTTCAAGCTTGTTATTCTTGTGCTAAACATACTTTGAATGGTATTCGTGTCCTCTGATTTTGATTGCCTACACATCTTGTGGTCCTCCTATTCGTTCATATATTATAAGCCAACATTGTTTTGCTGTTTGTCTGATATGCTCTGTGAGCTTGGATGCTTATCTTTCTTCTTTTGTTTCACAGATCGTAACGAATTCAGGTCGTGCTAGCACTTTAGCTGCTACTGATGCAGCTACCCCCACTTTGAGACGTATTGAGAGAGCTGCTATAGCTGCTGCTACCCCCATCACATATCACTCAAGGTATGGTAACTTTTTGTTCTCTTATCTGGTGGTCTGGATAACTACTTAGTTTCTGATGTTTTAGTTTTTTTTTTTTCCTTTTCTTTTCTTTTCTTTTTGGCAGGGAACTTTTGCTGCTTATGCATGAGCATCTACAAGCCTGTGGTTTATCTTCAAGTGCTGCTACACTATTAAAGGAGGCTCAATTGACTCCTTTGCCATCCTTGTCTCTCCCTTCATCTTTTGCTCACCATGCTTCTGTCCAAGAAATGTCTTCCGTACAAATTCACTGGCCAGCTGGGCGGACTCCTGCGGGATTTCTCAATAGTTCTAAGGTGATCCCACAGAATGAGGACCTCTCAAATCGTGATTTATCGGCTTCCTTAAAGAAGCCTCTTATTTTCTCGCCTAGTTTTAATTCTCGAATAAAAGCCCGTGCATCGACTGAGTTCCAAACACCTTCGATAAGCAAGGTCCAGAGTAGCTCAAGAAAGGCTTTGCCACCTGCGGGCCCTCTGGACACTCCATCGGCATCTACTTCAGAGATAACAGCTGATACCGAGGTTACGAAAACGCCAATAGTCTTGTCGTTGAAAAGAAAGTTAACAGATCTAAAAGAGGGAGCTATATCATCTTCAGCAAAGCGATTGAATGCTGGTGATCAAGGACTCAAGTCTCCTGTGTTCCAGACTCCTACCAATGGACGCAAAGGAAGTCTTTTAAGCGATGTCCCTGGATATTTTACTCCTAATTCTAGTGTTAAGGATTTATACAGTCGGCAAACACCATCTGCTGGCCAGGTTGAAAATTTTGATGAAAATCATGGTGCTGATCTGGCTGCCAGCTCAGAGAGGTTAACACTGGATTCTATTGTTGTTCAGTACTTGAAGCATCAACATCGTCAGTGCCCTGCTCCCATAACCACTTTACCTCCCCTATCTCTGTTACATCCTCATGTATGTCCCGAACCTCGACGAAGCCTCGACGCTCCGTCTAATGTGACTGCTCGCATTGTTACGCGTGAATTTCGAAGCATGTATAGTGGGGTCCATGGAAGTAAGAAGGATCGCCAGTTCGTTTACAGTCGGTTTAGGCCGTGGAGAACTTGTCGGGATGACGCCGCCGCCCTTTTGACATGCATGACGTTCCTTGGAGGCTCATCTCAGATTGCTGCTGGGGGTCATTCGGGTGAGCTCAAAATCTTTGACCTCAGTAGCAATAATATTTTAGAGAGTTGCATCAGCCATCAGACTCCTGTAATACTTGTTCAGTCGAACCCTGTAGATGGAACCAATCTTGTTCTTTCGTCAAGTTCTCTTGATGTGAAGCTCTGGGACGCATCTTCAATATCAGGAGGGCCAGTTCAATCTTTTGAAACATGCAGAGCTGCTAGGTTTGGGAATACAGGGACTCATTTCGCGGCCTTGCCCACTGAAATCTCCCAGAGGGAAATACTCTTGTATGACATACAAACCCACCAGTTAGACCAGACATTGTCAGACACCTCTTCTGGTCCCTCGGGTCGGGGTCATGCGTACTCCCTCGTACACTTTAGCCCATCGGATACAATGTTACTTTGGAATGGGGTCCTGTGGGATAGACGAGCTTCGGGACCAGTCCATCGATTTGATCAATTCACAGATTATGGTGGCGGTGGTTTCCATCCTGCTGGAAATGAGGTATGTCCGTCGTCTTAGTTTAAAAGGTCATATTGTCAAATGAGTAAAGATCCACGTCCATATCTAATTTCAAAAAGCGCACCTCAAGTGCGCATAAGTGCAAGTAGACCTGGCAAAATAAAGTCGAACCCTCGACCTGAAACTGAAAATAAAGTAAATATTTAAATCGAACCGATTTAACCCGATCTGAAACGATCTGAAACCGAACTGAATGACCCGTCCAGTTCTAACTTCTAAGTGCAAGGTGCACCTAACAAAGCACATTAGTATGCACTTTCCCATTTATATCTAGTTTAATTATGCCCTTCCCTATGCGCACTCCGTCAGCGCCTAGATTTAGTTTGTTTTCGTACTCACCGTCTTAAAAATTGAAAAGAAATGGTATTTTTGCACTATGATTTTGTATTAGAAGTACAAATTTGTATGCACAAACAGTGGGCCTCTTGTGCATGAAGTGTACGCCTTTGTTCTTTGCCATGTCCCCTCGTGCTATTTGCTGCTGGAGCTAGGCATTCGCTAATATTATCTCTATTTGACTTTGGAGGTTAATAACCAATTATTTGTAAATAAATCTGTCTCAGCTTGATTTATCAAAGATAACTTCATTGATTCTTTAAAAACTGTTGGTGTAGTAGTCATTGTATATGGTGAGAAAATATCATTCTTAACATTGTTTGACCATCAAAGTGAAGAGGGGACGATATAAATGGGATAATGGGAGTACAAAATTGTTCTGTGAATCGTCTTATTTTTTGAACATTTGATACAATATGGCTAGATGAGTGTATGGAAGTATTCCCCTTGTTTACTTCATAATTCCTGACGGCATTCAATTTGCACATATGGTGACAGGTTATTATAAACTCCGAAGTGTGGGATTTAAGGAATTTCAGGCTTCTTAGAAGTGTACCTTCTCTAGACCAGACAGTTATTACATTTAACAGTGCGGGGGATGTTATTTATGCAATATTAAGGAGGAACATGGATGACATTATGTCTGCTGTCCACACACGTCGTGCTAAACACCCGCTATTTTCGGCTTTCCGCACATTGGACGCTGTCAGTTACTCTGATATTGCCACCATTCCCGTGGACCGTTGTGTTCTTGACTTAGCAAGGGAGCCAACTGATTCTTTTGTCGGGTTGGTAACCATGGATGACCAAGATGAAATGTTCTCATCGGCCAGAGTTTACGAGATTGGTCGCCGAAGGCCGCCAGATGACGACTCTGATCCTGATGATGTGGAGAGTGAGGATGATGAGGATGACGACGATGATGAAGACGACATTGACTTAGATCCTATTTTAGGAACTGATTTTCATGGAGATGGTGACAGTGACGCAGATGACATGAGCAATGATGACAACGGGAGCGACCCTGATGATGATGATGATGACGATGAAGATGGTGACTTTTTCATGGATGGATTAGGGTTTGATGGGAGAATAGAGATTGTGGGAGAAGGTGATGAAGAAGATGATGATGATAGTGACACGATGGAATCTTTCAGCAGTGGAGACGGAGATTATCTCTAAATGTTACTCAAGTCATTGTAACTAAAGTGAGTTTTGTGGAACAGTGTATAATAGGTTTACCACAATTCAAAAGAACCCAAGGGTGTGTTTGGATTGAGGGAATTGGAGGGAAAAAGAAAGGGAGGGAGAGTAGGGGATTGCAAATTCTTTGTTTGGATAGCAAATGAGGGTGGAAAGAAATGGAGGGGAGAGATTTAGAGGAATTCATTTTCCCTCCTCTAAGGCAAATTAAAATCTCTCCACAATAGGCAAGATTTGAAAGTAAATGGTATCCAAACACCCACATCCTATGTGCCCTCCCCTTCCCTAGTTCCCTTACCTCCCTTTCTCTTCCCTCCTTCCCCCTCCCCTCCCTTTCCCTCCACTTTTACTATCCAAACACACCCTAAAAGACAAAACACTAGGCCTGAAATTGTTGTTTCTTAGTCACTGTTAAAGGAATTTTGATTTTTTTATTGCATAAAAGATGGCATCAATAGTTTGCTAGTCAAACTTGGTTTCCTGCTTGCCTTGGTTCTTCAATTATATATTGAGAAATATAGCAATCCACCCCATAAGTTTGATATTATGTGCAATTAAGTCCCTTAACTTATAAATGTAGCAAATCAATCCCATAAATTTTTCTTAATGTGCAATTAACCACACATTTTATTTTTAAGAATAAAATTGCTAATTAAATATTTTACGATTATTGAAAATCAAAATTATTGATTAGATTTTAATCCTAAAATTCTTGGTTATTAAAAAACATGCTCAACTTTTTTTTTTTGGGTGAAAAATGTTCATAATATGAGAAGGGTGCTGATTTTCGCAGTACGCATTTTACTCATCGTAGTATAATATTGATAATTATACCCCTCTCATTTCCCCTCTCTAACCTCTCTCTAA